>JAULCC010043322.1:0-15156 GCA_032358795.1 Nuttallia obscurata | reverse complement strand
CCAAATATATACTTCTGATAGTCAAAGAAAATATATTCCCCCTGAAGCCAATCCCTATACCACCTTGGCCACTGTCTATCTGTAGGTGTTATCTCTAGCATACACAGTGTTCTTTGTATAAAGTTTCAGAGCTACAATCAAGGTGTGTGCAAGCATTTTTAAGGATTTTAAATTTCAAAAATAAAAATATAATGTTCTGATATTTAGCCATAGTGTGTGGTAATAACTTTTACACCTTCAACATGGCTGAGTTTTACAGTCTTGTTGCTTTATTAACATTTTGTGGCAAGAAACATATACCCACAGTTTAGAAAGCTACTTGGAAGTTGTTTTAAACATGGACAAAAAATTGATAAAGATCCAAGTATAAATCTAATTGATCAAATGATACCATCTGAAAAGATATTTTGATAGAAGGGAAATAAAGCATTTAAAACAGTGGAAAAGAAGCATCCAGATGAATGTTGAACTAACTAAGACAGTATCAGAAAAAAAATGATTGCATGAGAAATCAAGATATGCATATATGGAGGATATCTGATGAGTTTTCACTATATATAAAATTTTATTAGATGAGTCCGGGAATCGTTATTAAGCAATGCTCTGGTGAGTTTAATAAAGGTTCCAGGACAAGTCTAATAAAATTTTATATAAAGTGAAAATGAATGTGATATTCTTTTTATCACATGACACAACATTAAAGGAAGATGAAAGCTTGAAATTACATTTAGCTATTTCTAATGTATGGTTTGACCAAATAGCAATGCTATGTTAAATCTGTATATAATCATGAGCCAAAAAAGTAGATCCACATTTTAGTGGAAAAATTCTATCAAACACCTGTCTAGAATTCGAAGCTGCATAAAACTTTAAACTTTAACAAATACAAAACTAAATTTTAACTTCAAGGCAATGGCTAGTTTTATTCTGTAAACTATGCCGCGGATGATTATATAGGTCGGGTAAATCGGTTCTTATATGTAACGTATTGTTTGTATAAGAAAATATGTGATGATTATTTTACACTGGAAATAAGCAACGTCATGTGATAAATATTGTTATCATATATGTTGGGGGTGAAATCCCTCATTTTGATAGAGTGTGAAAGAGACACTTTGCTTTCAAATGTTATCCTGTGTCTGGGTTTTTAAATTTTACAAGAATTTTAACCTTTTGTACTGACAAACTTCTCAATGTACATAGTTTCAATCATCCAGGAAAACTAATCGCATGATTAACTAAACCCAAGCTATTACCATATATAGGGGCATGTTGGCATAATGCTGATTACATAACACTTGTTCATCTGGAATGTGCACCTGGGCCTTGCAATAACAGACTTGACGGATGAGGTACTGGTAGCCATAGACACTGACAGGATGTCATTTTAACTTTAGAGGGGGCGCTTACTCACCTTTGAATTCACTCTTTTAAAGGTCAGGCTGATAAAACGTAACCATGTAAAGTCTGAAGCCAACAGTGTTGAAAAGAGGAAAGGAAACCATTTAAAATGAAACTTAATCCTTGGCCAGAATTGTGGGAGGAATTTTAAAATGTCAATGGTCATGCAACTGGAATAAAAAAAAGTTTCAGTTCGAAAGACAATCTAACAATATCATATAGGCTTTAATTGCATATAATTGGGCTAAAATTGAGATATACAAACCCTTGACTATGTGCATGGTCAAACCATGGTATAACCATGGTCAACCACTGTTGACCATGGCCACTGAACCATGTTTTGACATTTTGTTAAATGGCAGAGGATTGTTAACCATGACCATGATTACAAGCATGGTTAACCATGGTTGTATAAAACCATGGTTGTATAACCATGCTTTTAAAGACATGATGGTCTGGTAAAAATTTCTTAACAGATTCTCATTTCTATGCACTTTAGATAAAAATTGCAAAAAAAGTTAAATTAAAAGATAGGATAACTTTCATTGAAATATGAAATAATTTATCATATTTTAACAATAAGTGTGACTATCTTATATATGGTACATGCAGAACAGTCTGTTTTTGAAGGCATATATAATTAAAGTAAAGCTCAAAATCAGGATATTTTGTTTTTGCAACTTAAATAACATGTATAATAAATGCAATATTAGGTCTCTATAATAAATGCAATATTAGGTCTTTAAAAGTTTTCTGTTCTATTATAAATGTGAGAAATGCAATACAAACTTATAATCAAGTCACATCATTGTTGACATTCTGAATGCTGAAATAAACCAGGTATATCATACATTACGGATCTGCTTATAATTATTAGATGGTTGCTGTGATGCTTTACATAAAATATTATGTATGTACCGGTAGATAATGTCACATGCTTTGTGGTAAATAATGATTGCTACAAATCATTACCACTCTCTTCATCCGATTTCTTTTATGAAATTTTGAATTTTAAAATGAGTATCATAATCCAACTAAAACATTGTGTTTGTGAATTTTTACTTCAGTATATATTGCTAATTTCTTCATAAAGCATCAATCCATTTTAACAATTATATAGGCTGTGATACAGAAATTGGATTGTTGCAAAACAAAAGTGTTGCATAAAATTTAAATGTATTTTGGCAATTACAAGTTCCTCAAATGAATTAAGAAGACTTGAGTTGTGATAGAAAGTCAGAAAAAAAACACATTTTCCATTAAAAGAGTGATTAGGGATATTTCTTCATGGAATTGGCTCTGATAAAGAATAAAACTGAAATGAAGAGAAAATAAAATTTCTCACTTCCTCTCTTGACATTATAAAGTTGACACTGATAAAAGGCAGATCAGACTTTTCCCCATTTTAAATTTGCTGCAGTAGCAAAATTTGGAACATAAATCATTATAAGGGTAATCTTGCTTTGAGCTGTTTCCTTTAAAATAGATTATGTGTTCTGACTACCCCCAAAGGGAAGCATTAAGTAATCGGACTGTCTACCCTTCTGTCACTCTGTCCCCATAGTTTTGGATCAATAACAAAGAAATGTGAGGCCCAAGAAACTCAAACTTGATAGGATTGGTCAGATTGATCATAAGCAGCAAATGAATCCTATTGATCTTCAGAGGTCAAAGGTCAAGGTTATTGTGACTTTGCTAAAAAATGTTTTCAATCGGTAACTGTAGAAATGTTTGTTTCGAAGTACTTGAAACTTGGTAGGCAGGTTGGTAATTACCAGTACATCATCGTAACTGATTTAAGGTCATATAGACCAGAGCCTATAAGCTAGCTGAAAGCCCTTTTCTGATCATTAACTGAAGACCACTTAGGCCCACTTGGACCTAGCTCAAACTTGGTAATATAACATTATAGGATTTCAGGTGTATTTGTCTTGTTCCAATGACATATATTGCGTGTTTTCCGATTTTTTCATTGAAGGAGAGAAAAAATTGCTCTTCACTTAGGAATAAGAAAAAGGAAAGTGTGATATAATACTAAATAACTGGTTGATTTCTTTTAAGCAAATGCATATGCTAAAGTTATTTGTTAATGTAAAAAAAATAAAAATTTTGATGCCATCTGAGGTTCTAAGTAGTGCTTAATAGCGTCTTCCTGATAATCCCATATTTTAGAGGAAGCTTGAGAAATTCTTTATAATTGTAACAGCTGTCAGCTACAAATACTGGGCTATTACTCAAAACTGGCTTTTGAGACTTCTTATTGGTTTAGACCAAAAATGTCACATCGCTCATTGACTGGGTAGATTTTATAGACTGAAAAATGTATTACGTTGTGTTTTTTTATCTCAGGTAATGGGTACCCCTTATGTTTACTCAGGTTTTTAATGTGAAACTATTTTTTTTTATATGTTTTGAAGAAATTTAGCCAATCTAAAATGCAACAACAAATTTAGTTAATTATAAGAGAAGGACTATGATAAAGGTTTATAGTTACAATAGCTGTATAGATTTTCAATGTTGCATCATAAATTACTGTATAAGTGGTATAAAAGAAAATAATCTTAAGTAAACTGTATCAGTATCAGAAGAAAGATCATTGAAAGCCCTAACTTGACTGTTGGAGTCCACTACTTAAGCAAAACAACTTGCATTTACTTGAGCAATACTACTTGCAACTACTTGAGCAATACCTCTTACAATTACTTGAGCAATACAACTGGCAATAACTTAAGCAATACAACTTGCAACTACTTGAGCAATACAACTTGCAACTTAAGCAATACTACTTGCAACTACTTAAGCAATACTACTTGCAACTTCTTAAGCAATACAACTTGCAACTACTTGAGCAATACAAACTTGCAACTTCTTGAGCAATACAACTTGCAACTACTTGAGCAATTCTACTTGCAACTACTTGAGCAATACAATTTGCAACTACTTTAGCAATACTACTTGCAGCTACTTGAGCAATACTACTTGCAACTACTTGAACAATACTACTTGTAACTACTTGAGCAATACAACTTGCAACTACTTGAACAGTAATACTTGCAACTACTTGAGCAATACTACTTGCAACTACTTGAGCAATACTACTTGCAGCTACTTGAGCAATACTACTTGCAACTACTTGAACAATGCTACTTGTAACTACTTGAGCAATACAACTTGCAAATACTTGAGCAATACTACTTGCAACTACTTGAGCAATACTACTTGCAACTACTTGAGCAATACTACTTGCAACTACTTAAGCAAAACTTCTTGCATCTACTTGAGCAAAACAACTTGCAGCTACTTAAGCAATACTACTTACAGCTACTTGAGCAATACTTCTTGCAGCTACTTGAGCAAAACAACTTGCAGCTACTTAAGCAATACTACTTACAGCTACTTGAGCAATACTTCTTGCAACTACTTAAGCAAAACTTCTTGCAACTACTTAAGCAATACAACTTGCAGCTACTTAAGCAATACTATTTACAGCTACTTAAGCAATACTACTTGAGCAATACTACTTGTGGCTACTTGAGCAATACAACTTGCACACTTACAATCTTTCATGTGTGGAGGCTTACCAGCTTGCTTTCAGATTAACTTGGTGGTTCTGAGTCCTTCTTTCATCATATAAAGCTGCAAAAGTCACCAGTGTGATGCAGTGTCTGTTAACACTCACAAAAAAAAAAAAAAAAAGTGGTATACTGTGAATAACATAAAAATGATATTGAAATTCGGATTATGGCCATAAAAAAAGCTTTTTTTATGATTTAAAGTTTCGTTTATTCTTGTTGAAATAAGCTGAAGTTTTATCATACCTCAGTGAGAAACTGTAACAAACACATTAGCTTGTATATAAAATGTCATCTGAATTTATACTGAAACAGAAACATTTAAATCTCCTTAGTATATATCAAGAAATAGAAGCCTTAGTAAATAAATATATATATCAATTATTGTTAAGAAATTCAAAATCTAATTCTTAGACCCTGCTGACATTTTTGAAAGGTTTTGTCCATATTGTATTAATGGACAGTTTCAGATTTATGAGTTTTTTTATTGACTATAAATGTAAGTACTAACTAATTGCCTACTCTCAAGTGACAGATCATGACGTCTGCAGATTCCCATAATTATCACTAAATAGGATGGTCTGCTGTAAAGTTACTATAGAAATTGCTTTCATAAAAAAGTTATTATTTAAATCATCAAGTCTTCAAAGACTACAGTAGTCAGGTTTCGGGCAGTGCTAATATGCATTGCAATTACAAGTTCATTAAATACTTCTCTCAAATAAAAGGTAATTTAAACTTTGTAATACAGTAGGTGTGCATTAATGTTCAAGCTTCAGTATATTAACCTGTGCTAAGTGCTTAGGCAGACTGAGAGTAATTTTCAAGAATTATTAAGTCTGCTCTATAAGAAGTTTTATTACCATGGCGATAACTTTTATTCATTTATTGTAACATAATGATGTATGCAAGACAGTTTCATAATTGTACTCAGAAGAGGCAATTAGTATAGGACTGTAAATACTGATGTCTGGCATATATGTCTCTAAAGTACCATATACTGTTTCAGAATGACTGCATGCATATAAAAGTTTCAGTGCATGTGCTTTAGGAGCTTCAAAAAGACACAGTGGTGTGGAAAACTGAAATGAAATTTACAAATTAACATCCCTGTTCCATATTCCATACCCCAACCTCTATTTTTCCCTCACTTATAACATGCCCCAGATATTTGATATAATAAATAATTAATGATAATAATAAATCATAAGCTCTATTATCCTCTCTGAAAGATTAATTCCTATGAGAGACCCCCTCACTGTTGCCCCACCACACAAACCTGTGAGATCCCATATGAATTGCTACATGCTGTCTTAAAGGATCTTGAGCTAAACGTAAAGGTTATATGTATCCAGTGATAAATTGGGAAATCATTCATTCTTCTTGACATTGCCCTAACCTTGTAATCAGGCCAACTAAGTGATTATGCAATCATCATGGACCAGACTGACCTACCCTAGCTCACAATGGCAACAGTTGCATCTATTATTGATGATGCTGGTCAGCAAAGGTTGGCTTATTAATAACTGGACAAAAAAAATCAATACCAATATGTCTATGTTCATCTGTCTATGCCTCATGACAGCTGAATTGATACAAGCTGGCATAAGATGAGCACACATAGATATCTTGGGAAATACGCAGCTCTTTCACCGAGACAATTTAGGCTACCGTAATCTAATAAGCACAAACATAGCTCACCCTTTCGAATGTGTCAGAAACTTATTGAACGTTCCTTCTACTGAGGATATGAGGGTTGTTTTTTTTTGTTTTTCTGTCCTAAAATTATTTTGTGTTATCATTGTTTGCCTGTCCTTTCATACAGGTTCTGTCTGTCACACTTTTTCTGTCTGCAGCTATATCTTGGTATTGGATGTTTGTTTCTTCATGTTTTCTATTGCTTTTTGGAGTCTTAATGTCAATGGATACATATTTATATATTTATCAGAGGTGTCATCAATAGCAATGATATTGATTAATGTTGGCATCTCCGATATTGATTCTGCTATTGAAATACTGCTATTACAACAGTACCCTTTTATAAAAGTTAGTTTTGGATAAACATCCGAAATTAAACTCACCTATGATTTATTAGCTTTGACAGATTGACATAAGTCTTCATGTGTTTATAGAAGAGGTAACCCCTGTACACAATACCGGGTAGTTTCATATTGTGTTTATGTATATAGACACATTTTTTTTCAGACCTACCTGAAGTTGTTTCCATTGATTATTGATTTAATTCAAATGTTTATGCAACTACACAAAATCCTTCTGTTATTTGATTAATGCCAGTCTGATTGGAAGTCCAGAGAGTAACAAGTAACATAAAACAATAGTCTACAATGAATAAGTCTATACCTAGCTTTGTGGAAACAAAATGTAAATGCCAAATTAATCCACTCAACAACAATATATGTGAATTTAATTCAAAAGGCAGAAAGAGCGAAGTATGGAAATATTTTGACGTTAATAAAAACTTATCTACCCATCACTAAATTGAAGTTGCCAATATTTTTCACTCAATATATCAATACCAAAATATCTGTTGATAACACCTTTAAAGCTGATCTTCACTCCAGATTTTGTTAAAAATTTCTGAAGTTTAAAAACATCTGCCAATGTTTGTTAATATAAAAAAACATAAATGCAAGAGGTCTTAGGATAAAACTCTTTAAAATTATTGTGAATTTCTCACATAAAGTCACTGAAACCGTGCTAAAAATGTCTACACCATGACTAACGGGGTAAGTTTTAGAGGTAAAATTACCTATTTTGAGTAGCTTTTTGTAATTATTACCACAAGTATCACTTCCAATCATAGTGCATCCATGTTTCCTGAATATATATTTCAACATTTGCTACAGTTTTCAGATATCCTAGGCCATATTTGGAGTGCAGTAGTTTTGAAATATATTGATGATGCCTAACATCTTTCTGAAAAGTGTGTGAATGTTACTATCTCACAGAAGAAAGATATCAGAAATTAATAGCTTTGTATGGTCTCTATATAATGACTACATAATGCAGAGGTCTCAAATATGATATATCACTGGTATTATTTAACCTATATCAGGGAAATCACATCTAATTCTTAATGGAAATGAGATGATAATATGCTTATCCAGCCTTAATATGTAAGAGAAACTAAAATGTTATCTTGCTCATATTGGAATGATATCAATGGTGGTGTCAAACCTTTATTAAACCATCATTTATGTAAATGATAATGATTTATCCAGCTTAGGAAACCATGTGAGGATATCTCATTCATCTTTGAATGATCTCAATATTATTATCCCCCAACATAAAAAATTATAAGATATCAATAATGATGTCAAGTCTATGTGAGAATTAATTAAACCATAAACTTTTTTTTAACTTTGCATAGGATGATATCTCACCCCCACCAGGTGGTATTCAACTTATAATTGTTATCAACCCTGTCTGAATTTATCTTTAACGGATATAAGGATATTAGATATCAGCCTATATGAGAACATGTTTTGCTATTTTTTTAAGGATATCTTTATATTAGATATTAGTGAAGTAACATGTTTTATCTCACTGGAGACAGATATCAGATATCGATGTCTTACTAATTTGATATCCTCACTGTCAGATCTCATTTTCTACAATCCCTTGGATATCATTGCTACCTTATAGGATACATTATACTTCATCAAGAAACTTTAAGCCTTATAAGATTTAAACATTATGATTGTCACAAAAATTACACCACAAAATGGTGGCATTTAATTGTTTCTAAAAAAATGTTTTAATATTCCACTGTTATTTTAATGTTGGTCACATTGTTTTTTATCACATAGTTCTGGAGAGGACTTAAATATAGACTTAGCCTGTTGTCCAATCGATTTCATTTTTGAATAAAATATTGTTAAAACTATGACATAAAAAGTCCATCCATGATACATGACATATGTATAGATTGGCGTGATTGAAAAAAAAACAATTAAATAACAAAACATAAGATGATTATCATTTACTTATATTTTGGTATAAAAGGGGAAACAACACTTCAGTGAGTTAGTTATGAAACAGTGTCCTCACTCCTCCTATAAAGTATCAATCAATAGATGTCAGACAGAATTGATGGTGTCTAACCTAATTTATAAAACATGCTTTCAAATGATTGCATATCTCCTTTTGTTCTAGTGACTTTTTTACTTGGCAGAGCACTATGGGTATAAAACTCGAATATGTCATTTCAAAGTTGTTTTGTGAAATGATGAAGGAAGATAAAGAGCTACTTACATGGAATGTTAACTGCTGATATGAGATGGGGAGGAAATGTTTGCTGTACTTATATAGCCAATAAAACCTGAAGAGAAGCCATTTGCTGGCCTGTTGGGTCAGACTTACATTATACTAATGGTATTTTATAGGGGAATTTACTGACTGCCATATTGGAAGGAGGCAGTTGCTTCTTATCTTATGCACAGCTTGAGAAAGTCATAATAGGTTATAACATTTGTAGGTCTTACAGTGAAGATAAATACAACTGGCAAAGTAATGAGAGATATTTTTGCAGAATTGGGGTTGTCCTAGGCAGCTTGTGTTTGAATACAGGCCACCTTGAAAATTGATTTTGAACTAATTAATTTGCTATAGAGTTTATGTATCCCATTTTGTGCAATCATTAGTTTCTGTAATACCAATAAATTAAAGCACTTCCTCTAGAAATGAGACACAGGATAGTGGAGAAATCATTGAAAGAAAGACATTTAATATTTGTAAAAGAAGACGAATATACATCTCTAAGCCAATGGGATATACATTTCAGGGTTCATATTAATTTGTTTATGCTACTAATTAAGCACATCTGAATAGATTGCTAGGGGAGTGTGCTTAAGATCCATTTATATTCAAGCAATGGAGAATAGCTGACTTAGCATATGATATGGCATATTTAACAGGAATATTAATATAACACATGCATTGTGTAACAGCCTCAGAAGCTTACTGATATGTTTATAAAATATAAGCAGCAGCTAATTTCATCATTACTTCTTGTTGTTTTATGAAACTTTTGTATAACATTGTCTTTTAGGAATATACCTGATCCATGGGTATCATTTGTCTAATAATTCTATGATAGAATGTCATCACCAGAACTTAATGATGGTCAAAAAAAACTTTGCTTGATAATTTGTTTATTACCACCCCCACTTTTATTTGCCTATTTTTAACCTTATTTAATGTGTGGTTACTGTGATTACATCCAGGATAGAATGCCATGTATACATGTGAAAGCCAAAGTCTAATGATAGAAAATAATGAAGAGATACCAGGGAAAAAGACAAGAGCAATAGAAGCTAGATATTTTGTGTGAAAATTATCCTTGTGAAGTTGTTATTGTACACATTTGCCAAAGTTCTTGTAATACAATATATAATTTGCAAGAGTATAATGCGCAGTAAGTAGCACATACTGAAATGCTAAGATCAAACAGCCAGAGGGAATAACTTAGATCTGCGGCAATTAGCAAGTGCATTTTCCGTGCGAAAATAAGTGCAAATTGAGAACCTCACAAAAGCTGAGATAATTGCTTACTATTGTATACTTTAGAACAAGATGAAAAATAAGAACATATCTGAGTCAGAATTTATTACAATGGTATATGTATCATAGAAAAACCATAGGTTAAACCTTTGAAAGCTAAGCTAGCTGGCTGGTAACAAAAAAACTGGGATTTGCAAATTGTGTAGACCTGGAACATTTGATGGCTGTGCTTAAGTCATTTTATCTGGGTCTGCACTGTTTGCTTGTGGAAAGTTTGTTACATGAAAATTGTTATTAACTTTTTTTAATAGCACTCTTTTTCATATTGGACACACGCTCAAAGGTGCTTTATATATTTTGCCCTATCATCAGGTTCTAAGTCATTGTTAACATATGGCGCAAATTGCAGCCATGGCACATGGGCTTACCCCTTCACAGGTACACATTTTTACACCTTAGTGGAGTGAGGCACATATGTGTGATTAATTTTCTATCGAGAAAAATCTGACCACTCGCGCGGGATTTTAACCCAGGACCTTTGATCCTGGGGCCTGCATCTTTAAATTACCACTAGACC
This sequence comes from Nuttallia obscurata, assembly GCA_032358795.1. NCBI lineage: Eukaryota > Metazoa > Mollusca > Bivalvia > Cardiida > Psammobiidae > Nuttallia > Nuttallia obscurata. The sequence goes on along the minus strand of JAULCC010043322.1, from coordinate 4,083 downwards.
AACTGATCCCAACATTTCCTGAATATATAAAAATAGACTGATCCCTGAAGAGAGGTAGAAGAGTTTACAATAGATTCAGAACCACCTGTTTAACTACTGCAACTGAAGTTCAGTGACATTGTATCATCAGTACAAGCACACACTTTTTAAAAAGTCCTACTTAATAATGACAGTATATGTTCTAATATTCTAGTGACTGTTATATTATCTAGAGGATTTGGTGGCTTCACATAACATGCTATTGACAATTCCAGAAAACATCCCTTGCAAGAGAGATACAGTGTGAAAAATTATATATTGACAAGCTATACTGGGAATAGTTTTTCCTCACACATTATTTAGTAAGATGTTTTCAATTTTGTCACACCACTGTCATATGATGGATATTGACTTTTACATCAACAGAATATGATCAGGGTTTTCTTAGTTTTAGTTTTTGTTCTTTTCAGTTGATATTTATGGGTCCTTTCTAGCACCAAAGCTTAAATGCTTAAAGCAGAGGGCTTGGGATTTGCAAATAGTGAAGAACTAGACCAATGGATCCTATTAGGAGCTAATTAGTTAATGTATAAGTCAGTACTATGACTGCCCCTAAAAGAAGCTGTCACATAAAAACTCCCTACAGGTATAAAATGGACTGATGAATATATTGTATATGGAAGTGTTTATTATACAGTATAAAGAAAATCTTATAGAGAACTCTGGAGTATGGGTATGTCAAAAACCACAAACAGCTGGGATTAGCCTGCATAGATGAAAAACCATTCCTATCTCTTTCTTGAAAAACATCCTTTTTGAAAAGACATGGTATTTTAATTAGCAGCATCCTAAAAAATTAAAAAAAAACATAGTAGATATCTGAGTAACATTATTCATTCATAACCATGGTTTTAGAGCAGAATTCTTAATTCAAACATATTGTATTTGAGAGAAAAAACATCCTTTCAAAAGCATGGTATATTAGTAGAATCCTTTTTTTTTAATATTATGGTATTTAATCAGCATCTTAGTTAATTCTTTTGGAAACATGATATTTGAGTAACATCCTCTCTAAAATATCCTTCCTTCAAAAACATTGTTTATACATTTAGAAATAAGACAGATTAAGAACTAATCCCATTGAGTTCCTTAAGTTTTTGAAATTTAATGTTAAAGTGTTAAAACCAATTTTGTACACCAAAAACAAATTACATACTCTTCTCTAATACCTTTTAATATCTCTAGAGCTAAAATTATATTATGGAAAGAAAATTTCAGGAAAACATAGGGAAGTTTTGTGTATTGAGCTCAAGGTAAAACATAGGGAAGTATTATGTATTGAGCTCAAGCCAAAACATCTTTTTATAAGGGCTTTATGTGAATGTCTTGATCCTGTCTTCATCAAAATACCTTCTTTGTTTCCTCAAAGACAGGGTCAAATTTGTCCACAAAATTTACTAGAGATCATTGATATCATCTTCCATTAATGTCTTACTTCAGCTAGGGAGCATGCACGGTGAAGTGGTAGTGGTGTGTGTCTATATGTGTAGAGCCAAAGAAGACGCCTAGTTTCTCATGAGCTTTATATGACACCAAGTATACTGATCCCACCTATGAAATTGTACTTGAAATTGTAACTCTGTACGTCAACATGTTTCCAACTTAAGCAAAATGAAAAATTAGTTCATACTGATGGCTCATACAATGGCTATATAAGTTGTTTTTAATAAGATTTTGTTTTAAAAGGAGACAAAAAATAACGTTTAATATCACGAAGCAGTCTTATTTTATGAGATGCAAAACCTTGTATTCTTGATTTGGCTCGCATAACCTGAAATAATAGGGTATTAATGATTGTAGAAATGAAGATTATATATAAAGTACAGTTTAGAATCCAAGTGTTTTAAGTACTAAAGCTAGGAGATAAATACCTGTTACTTGATAGGTGTGAAAATGTCAAGGAGACCAGTGGCATAGTCTATTGCTTAAGTATCAGAGTTGAAGCAAGAGTATTTTGAATGTCAAACTTATTAAAGCAGTAAATAAATAATTCTCAACTCTTTAAATGACACTAGACCTTTTTAAGCATTAAGCACATTTTATTTCTGTGGAACTTACAGACTCTTACTTAGAAAAAAATATGATTATGTGAACAATTTGAGATTTAATGACATTCAGTGTTTTAGTGCATTATGAATATCATCTCTTATCATAAAGATATGTTTTAAGTTAAATGTAAAATTGGCTTCCATGAGCAAAAGTTTGCTCCCTTAGACTGAAAATGTTGAAAAAATGATTGGTTTAAAGTGTGAAAATGTGATTAGTTTAAAGTGTGAAAATGTGATTGGTTTAAAGTGTAAAAATGTGTTTGGTTTAAAGTGTGAAAATGTGTTATCTACAGAAACTTGTAGCCAGACTCTTCTGGCTTTCGACAAAAAATGACATACAGATTGTTATTTTTACTATTTGAAATCTAATGAAGTTGGAAAATGAGGTTTGAACATAACAAACTTAAGTAGGTTCCTTGAGAAATTCAAAGGTTGCAGATCAGTTGTTTCTAACCATGGGTATGCAATAGATCATGTTTAAGAATTGACTATATACAGTCTGGTGTCGGTAGTTTTAACCTTTACACTGGGGTAAACTAGAGCTGAGAATGGTTTAAAAACCCTGAGCTCGTTCCAAAGTTGAGAAATGTCTTTTCCGCATACTCATGAATGAATGACTGTGACTGGCTGAAAGGACATGGGCATTTTCAACTAAATGAAGTACATGAAGCAATGAGCACCATGTAGATTCTGTGATCAAAATGTTTTATGTGACCTTTGACCTTGATCAGACTGACCTTATTTGTTCCTGTTTTCCTTTGAAAAATCTCATTAAAACTTCTGTAGCATACACAATAGTGTAAATGACTGGTCTTTATGCTGCCGTTGATGGAGTTTTATGCCTCTTGAATTAAATTTGACCAGAACCGTAAAGGGGTATATCTAAATACCTATATGATTTAATAAAAGCATATAATTATTACCAAAAATATTAAACGCATTTCAATGAAAACTTTGATATAAATTTCATGTATCTAATATACTAGTAAGCATAAACTTTATAACCCTTCAGTGCAGAACTGAATAGTGATTACCTTTGCAAACAGTTTGGATCTAGATCAGGCGACGCAAAATGCAAACCTTTGAATTGAATAAAAATACATTCATGTTATTTAGAGAATACCATAAATGTAAATATATCTCAAATTTGAAGCTTGCTAAAATACTTGTTTGATGCAAGTAATTCATTAGATTATTAAAAAATTAAAAAATAACATTCAAACTCAGGAAGATAGAGAAGTACACTTTTTAGCTGACCTAAGCAAAAGGCTCAGGGGAGGGAGATTGTGATGGGCCTCTGTCCAGCGTCCATGGTGCATATGTCACCCATTATACGTCCACAATTTGTTTAAACAACATCTCTGAGCCACTGAATGGAAGTTGATGAAACTTGGCTTGGATATTCCTTGGATGGTCCCCTTTACAAATTGTTCAAAGAATTCCATTCCATGAAGAACTCTGGTTGCCATGGCAACGAAAGTGAAAAACTTAAACAAACTTTCATAATTTCACTGGAATGATCCTTGGGTTGACCTCTCCCAAAATTGTTCAAAGATTAATGATATGTCAAAAAAAATGGATGCCAGAGCGGCAGCAAGTATTCCTTATATAAAAAACTTTGAAAATCTTCTCTAAAACTCTGGTCCAATTTCATCATAATTTCACAGAAATGATCCTTGGGTTGACCTCTACCAAAATATTCAAAGAAAAATGATTTGTCAAAAACCATGGCATCAAGGCCAGTTTTCTTTATATAGCATATAGCTATATAGAAAACTTTGACAATCTTCTTCTCTTAAGCTAATGGTTCAATTCCAATGGTCCAATTTTAACATAATTTCACAGAAATGATCCTTGGGTGGACCTCTACCAAAGTGTTCAAAGAATTATGATATGTCAAAAAACATGGCCGACAGGGTCGGGGCCAGTTTTCCTTATATAGCTATATAGGAAACTTTGAAAATCTTCTTCTCAAAAACTGCTTGTCCAATTTCAA
>JAULCC010043321.1:10127-24006 GCA_032358795.1 Nuttallia obscurata | reverse complement strand
CCCTGGCATGATCGTAAGAGGCGACTAACAAGGTTTGAATGTGAATCTGGAGTTTCTGCATCTCTGATTCTCCAGCAAGTATTACGTTGTTGGACCCATACCCCATGTTTTATCTCGATGTAAATCAGATGTGGATCCAACAAGTTTTTTCCTGAATGGCGCCATATAACCTTTACAGTGTTGCGGTGCTGTAAACCCCAACTCAATCAACTAATCAATCAAACGTGTCTTAACTGTTTTTAACAAAAACTTCGCCACAGTTGGTCTAGGATTGTTTGTTCTTCCGTGTTCAAGTACTGTCTCAGTAACGTCTCTACATCATTGCGCCCATTGTTATCTTTTTTCAGATTTAGATTTACACCAAAAAGGACGTCTATTAGCCCTAGCTGGCAGAAAGACACGTAAATCAAACAAACAAATAACCAAAGAGGAAAAGATTTTCCTGTCTTCAGCGTGCCTTAGTTTTTGCACGTCACCGTATAGGCTTTTTTTAACAATTTTCATTAGATTGTTTAATTATTTCCCTCATTTATAAATCTTAATTCTTTGTAATCAAAATATCGCTTTCTCTTGTTCTCTTTTATTCTAACTTTTGGTCGACTATATTGCCTACAGCCTTGCACGAGATTTCCACATCTTTCACTGTTCGTGACATTAATCTATTTTCAGTTTTTACGTTTGTCATATCAGTCGTTTGCCATAAAGTTTTCTGATCGATCAAGGTCAATTGGGACACGCTGTTTTCACTTGAAGCGAGACAGTATAGTAGTGTCACATTTTTTATTGAACCATTCCTTTCATAGGTGGCCCTATTGTGGGACGCTAACACTGTCAGCTTTGTTTAACCCTTAGCCTGCTACGTGCGACCGTGGCAGACTTTGCAAACAGCTTGGATCCAGATAAGACGCCAAGTGTTTCTCCAAATATTTGTCGAATCTGATGGATTTTAAATCCAGGCAGACGACATTTTCTTCAGCAGACTAAGGATTAATGCGGGATTTGAAAATATCACCGGGGACTTGAGCACTAGATTTAAACTTTGCTGTTGAGGTATATTGATGGTAAAAATAAGAGACATCGTCTATTTGCAAGACATTTATTGTTTAAGTTCGTTCTTTAAAGCCTTGTGACGATAGTGGTCAGCCGTAGTTCTAAGAATCGAAGGTTCCTAAGTTCAAATCCAGCATGGGTCATCGAATATTGTTTTGAAGAAAGTTGCCTGTCATTTTTACACATTCTTGAACGCATGTCAAATAATAAATGCGGTATATCATAAGTGCTATAATTAAAGGCGCGTAAGTGTCACACATTAAAAGGACATACATCGACGCTGAAAAAATATGGTAACTTTGATTCTTTTTCGTAGTATACAACTCTTGTAATTAATGTTGTACGGTTTGATATCAATAACGTTTTTTCGGATATGTGTGTTTTGTCGGCAATCAGATATTCCACTAAAAGATGTATAGCGGGACGATGAAAGGAAACAAGTTCCTGTGCCATCAACAGTATCCAGTTCGGATAGGAATTACTTAAATAGTAATGTGTAAATTCATATAAGACAAAAAAATTTCTTTTTTGTTAACAAATGCTAGAAATTTTTCTTTTAGCGAAGAAGACTTAACGCTTAGCCTGCTAAGCACGACCGTGATAGAAATGTCAACAGCGTGGATCCAGACTAGTCTCTGAGTAACAACGATACAGCCAACAATGGTTTCATAATGCCTAACATACAATGACAGATAATTGAATGACGAAAATTCAAGACATGCTTTCTGAATTAAACGTACCTTTACTAGACTCTGAGTTTCAATAAGCCTGTAATGTGTTCGAAATGAAAGAAGTTGGGTCGTATTTGTTATAAATGAGTTTATTCTAAACACGGCATAGATTTTTAATACCATATATAAGCGTCCTTTTTAATTCGATATTTAACAAGGGATATTTTCCTGTTAAATGGTCAGAAGGTCACATAGTTCCATTACACTGAAAGGGTGAAACAAATGAGCCTGGAAATTACAGGGGTATAACATTATTTAGTACATAAGGGAAGCTATTCACGCGAATCCTTAATACCAGGTACAAAAATGGGCTGAAGAAAATAGCGCGTATGTGGAAGCACAGGTCGGATTTCGTAAGAATATGTGCACAATAGACAATATAGATATCCGTCAAGGCGTAATTTTACGTATTCCAAATGACAGACAAAACTGTACGCTTTATTTGTTGATTTTAACCCTTTGTCTGCTGGAAAAAAAATGTAGTCTGCTTAAATTCTCGTCTGTCTGGATTTAAATCCATCGGATTCGCCTATTGCTTGGATAAACACTTGGCAAAGTGTCAAACAGCTTGGATCCTGGTTAGACGCCGAGTACATGGATCCAAGCTGTTTGCAAATGCTATCATGGTCGCGCTTAGCAGGTGAATGATTAAGAAAGCATTTGACTTTGTACTTAGAGATATGTTATGGTTCAAACTCATTTCATGGAAAAACTTCATATATAGAAAGAAAATGTCAGATTCTTTAAATCTTCAGGAAATGAATTTCCCTTTTTATTAGAATACCCACTTTATCATGACATCTGAGTTACATACATCAAAGGATATTGGGGAAAAACACAATGAACTTTACACAACTCCTAAAACATGAATCAGTTGTCACAGTAAAAATCTTGCCATGTATGTTTTAAAAGCTTTTGAAGGAGAATATATATTACTTCAATTAAGGGGAGATTGGCAGAAAATTAGAAAAGGAAATACAGATAAATTGAAAGAAAAAGAGACAGGAAACGAACTATTGGAAGTGATAAAAAGAGAGATAAATAAAGTGTTTGTTATGTTTGCTCTTGGTCCAATTATTATTATTAAGTAAATGCCAATAACGACAGAGATATATAAAAAAAAAATAAGTCAAATATTTATTAGTACGTTTTGTTTAACCGTGTACTTATATGCTTTATTACAGTTCCTTAGTCAACGATTTCATGTGCATGTACTGGATCCTGTAATTCGTGATGACTGATATCTTACGTAATTGCAAGTAGGTTCCTTTGGCTGCATTTAACCATTATCTTAAAATACTTTGATTTATGTTTCATTAATTGTTTAATGTATAATTATTTGCATGTAAATGTCGAAGTGTAACAATATTTTATTAACAAATGTATATAATAGCCACTGAAATCAGTGTCCGGATAGCGCAGTGGTAACGCGCTCGCTTCTCACCAATGCAACCTCGTTTCGATTCCCGGCCGGGGCTTGTATGGTCTGGACATGTAGGTTTTCCCCGGATACTCCGGTTTCCTCCTACAATAAAGACCAAAAAAAGCCTCCATCCGCGCCAACGAGAGGGATAAATATAAGTTGTAAGAACTTGTTTCGCAATCATTGTAAAATAGTTTAAAAAAGTAAATAAAACAGTTTAAACTTAAACTGAAATTATTACATGTTGTTTGACATAAATATGTGAAAAGAATTCAGGAAAACCTCTTATGGCTTATTTGAATTTCGTATATCCTTGATTGTACATAGTATTTTTTACAAAAAAGATTGCATTTGCATTCAGTAATATTAAAAATATATAATGTATGAAAGATGTAGAGAGACCGAAAAAGATAAAAGAAACCGAAACGTGGGATTCAGTGAAATACAGGGGTATGACAAGCCAGTCAGTATTCGGTTTTGGATTGAAAATAGAAATCTAATTTTGGTGGGGTGGGTGAAGGGGGCGGGGAAGGAAGACGAGCGTCCCGTGCATTGATAACAGAGATGTAAATGTCCTGATATAAATTTCATTAGAGCTTGTTATACAGTTATATCCGCCGCCTTTGAAATGATTGATTTGATTTGACTAGGTACCTTAGTACAGTTCTCGGAATATACGCTTCTGTTGCCTTTTCCGAACAAACAAGACACAAAAATGCTAACGAGCCTTCTGGTAGTCCATTGTTTTCACTTACATTACGAAAAAAAAACAACAGCAATTAAAAATAGAAAAAAAAGTTTAGAGATAGTCAAAGCAAACCACCATTCACTTAAAACCTCGATTCAATCCTATAGAATACTGATTCGCTTGAACACAGATATTTACAAGCTTGTGAAAAATAATAATTCACTGAAAACCTCGGTTCCATCCTATTAAATAGTGATTCGCTTGTACACATATATTTTACAAGCTTGTTAATCAAGATAATTCGTATTATTTTCTAATTCACTATGTTCAACCGAAAATAAATTATTTACCCACTAACCATATTTATTCATGTGACAACAAAGATAACAAACATCAACTTAAATAGGAATGGTCATAGTGCATTGCTGTGTCTTTTCGAATAAACAAAGAACGGAAAAAATGAAAAACGAAAATAACACTTAATTCTAAATCGATAACATTATATTATATTGGAATATTTCCCTTTGAATTACCGAATGATCATTTACTTTACGTCTGAAATTCATGCAAGAGTGTTACGTTCACCCACTCCATTCCAGTTATATACACCAAAACCCAACTTGGAAAAATAGCGAAATTAATTAAGAATTCCCTTCTGCCATATATTCAAAACTCAGCGTATGTTCAGTATCAAATCTATTCATTTATGCTGGATGAACCAGTCTTAAATCAATGACAACTGTACGTTATAATTGTATTTCATAAATCTTAACAAACCATTTCGACTTGTGGCTATTCTACGATACAGTAAATAACATAACAATTGTAAATCCATATTAATAAGTATGTATGATTGTAATATAGAGGTTTTGATATGTAATGCACATGTGTTCATTTGTTGTGTTTATGTATGAGGCCATCATGGAAGATTGACTTGCAAACTGTGTCAAATGAGTGTCTCATATAAATAACGCTTTTATCACTATTATTATTATTATTATTATTATTATTATTATTGATTTTAACACTAACAACAAACTTCTAAACTGTTCTTATTATAGTAATCTCTAGCTGTTATCAAACCTTTCAACAACAAAAAAACAACTTTTGTTATCACATATCGTCTCTGTTACATGTATCATAGACATAGACATATTTTATTCAGTAACGTATACATAAAGTACCTTGTTACATCAACAGTTTTTACAAAATAAGTGATCAACATGACATGTGACAAAGAGATATAACATCAAGCTCTTAAATTAGTTATAATCAGATTATTGGTTTTAATCCAAAAGAAAATAAAACACAACATTTTTATTTAAGTGAATGAAAAATTATACAAAAAAATAAACAAAACAACAAATAGACAATAAAAGAATGATATTGGATTATCCAACACCCGTTTAAACTATAAACAACGCAATCACATGCCAACGGAAACCTTTTCCACGTGCTCAGTTATACGGAGTGAAATACTATTAATGATAATAAAAGCTGCCCTGGACATGTAAAGAAGAATATTACCCAATTCCAGCACAGACTTTGATAGAGTTTCCCACGTTATAACAATAAACTATTAAAGTGCAGAACTGACGAACATCGTACAATTTCACTTCCATTTAAACCATTATGCTACATATTGGGCGTAGACAGGTCTGAAACTCGTATTATCACAGTTCCAAATAATTCAAATGTTTAATCAAGTTTTCTGGATCTTTTAGCAAATTCTAAAATATGTAAAATTAACACTTTAAGAATACTAGCTAGAATGTTCCCGAGGGCCGAATTTGAACCACACGAATATCTGCGGCCAATCCTCGATTTAAAATGGTCTTTCCATAAAAACTTATTAAGAACTGTAAGATCTAAAATAAGTCTAAAGTACAAAATGCACTTCTAAAACTAACCCCACTTTAACGTCAATAGGCAGTGAAACACAATCTGTATTCTCCAAAGCCGATCCGTTATTTTCAAGTATTTAACCCTGAGTTTGTAAGCCATATTTCGAAATATCAATTATATAAACTGGGGCGTTTAACGTATTTTCCGATAAAGGAACATGCTATTTCAGCCCGTTTTTTACTCCACTAGAAATTTGTGTATAACTTCGATGAATAAAAATATCTTATCTTTAGCAAATTCAAAATATTTAGGAATAATAGCATAACCCAAAATATGGTGAGAACGACGCCGAGAGCTAATATAAAAACAAAAGAATAACTGCAGCTTTGCATGAAAACTCAATGGTTAATTACCCTGGTAACTATAAATACTCGGAACATTAACCAGTTAATTTCACGCTCAAAATAAATGAAAATGAGTCTACGTACTCAGTACCTGGAACCAAGCGAAATCAATTTAACCTGCATAACTTTTGATTGTAGTGATTGGCAAAACTGTCCCTTGTTTGTGGGTCCACCTATCGATCCGTCAATTTTAAAATAGAAAATACTTTTCATGAAATAGAAGAATGAAGAGGTGAACATTATCCTCAAAACAAAAACGTTCTGAAATACTCATCATGTACATTATTTGCCGATTGTGACTTAAACTGTTGAGCAGATAACGCAACCTCAAACTGTCGGCGTCATTACCCGACGTTGATTCTGAAAGCTTCGTCCGCGATAGTTGGCCATTCGAGCCTAAAGCGTCCCCAGTCTCATAAGGCGATTCGCTGGACTGAACTTCTCCGAAAAGGGACGAAAAAATCGCTTACTAATATCAGAGCAGACCAATTGAGAGACAGTGTGTCAGTCATTGTAGGTCTTGGACGTTACCGTACATGCGGGTGTGAGGCACTGCTCTTTTGCATCAATTTGTAACATTTGTCCAATAAAAGTTCAAAAGCTTTCAACTGGTCAAGCGACCTGGCTTGGTCTCAATTTCTCTAAATCTTCCTAAATGTTTATATTAAGAACGTCATGCTTTGTGTTTCCTCCAAATTTTCTCATGTGCCTTTCATACACTGAACCGTTTGTAAGATGATTCCGACGAAGTCTTTACTTCCCCGCGAAGCTTAATCTTTAAAGAGAGGAAATTTTTTTTTTTTTTTTGATAAGTTCGCATAAAAGGAATTCTTTGAAGTAAACATTTAACCAGTTCCACGTGGCACAAAATCAAAAGTTTTCATCGGCTCAGGAAATGTCAGCAAGAATTTACACAACTTACCAAAGCAAGGTGTAGACCTCGAATGACAAAATCTAATGTATCCCAAACACAGTTCGATAAAACGACTACTGCACGAGATTCACGAGATTCTCAACCATGAAAAAGCATACCACGTGATCAAATACATGTTGTTTAACCACTTTACTGCCTTACCCCGAGTTTTATAGCACTTTTTCATATGGTAAATACGTTCAAAGCGCTTTACATATGTATACATGCATGTTATCTAAATAAAATAACACAAATACGTAAGTAGGTATTTAAAATGTAACTAACAAAAGGTAAAATAAATAAATAAATATCATTTCAGTAGGGAAAAACGTACTAACTAAAATTGAGAGTGATGAATAATAATAACAAAGTTGTTGCTACTTATCTGACCAGTCCTGCTGCTCGTTATTAAGGAGAACCAAAGAGATCCGCATGTAGAGCTGCAGTAACTTGGTATTATGCTTGGAGCTAAAAACTGACAAACTGCATCGTAATGACAGAGGCTAGAAGCTGGACTGCATCCTAAATGATCACCTTAGTACATTGCACGGAGCTTAACACTTACAAGCCACACAGTAAGAAGATCGTCATGATAATCAGGAGCTTGAAGCTTCACTACATCCAAAGTAACTCGGCGTCTCATCCGGATTCAAGCTGTTTGAAACCCAGCCAGTTGTTTCGCCAAAACTTTAGGGAACATGTGAAGTTAAAAAAGGGGCAGACGAACTATTTCGCATACGCGGTATCGCTTCCGGTAGTGATGGGGTTAAATCAGAAATTTTGCAAATTTAGAAAACCTCTATACTCAAGGGGGTCTCCGTGGCCAGGTGGTTATAGTCGTTGACTTGCAATCTCTCAGCCCCTCACCGCTGTGGGTTCGAATCCCGGTCAGGGCAATTCGAATTTTTCAATTGAGGACGCCTTTCAGCTGGCTTGCGGTAGGTCGGTGGTTCTACCCGGATGCACTCTGTGCCTTATAGTGTACAGAGGTCCCCCGGGGGTCTTCCACCACCTGTAATGAGCTGAACGTCGCGATATGACTGAAATACTGTTAAAGCCACGTTAAATTCCCAACAAACTTAACAAACCAACTCTATAATCAAAGTTACGGTAATAGATAAATGTCTTGTCAACTTTTCGGGATCAATTAAAATTATTTATAGAACGTGTGTTATAATGCTTTAGAAAAACAGTCTCCTATATCACGTAGATATTGGATCGACTTGACCATCGAACACACTATGGGCATTTATTTTGTTAACACACGTGTTCTCTTTTATTGCAATGACATTGTATATGGGTTAGCTGGTGTGGAATCCTGGGGGTGGGGATTGTTAGACATATATTATCTGTACTTTAAGCTACGAGGGCTGTCTTTCTGAGTCTGTCGGAAATTGCCGATATGTTACGACTGCGTCGTCCAATAGACATACCATACTCCTCAACAGCGCGTTCGGTTGAGGAAACTGTTGATTTCCCAATAGATCACGAATTACCACATAATTCCTCTCTCTCTCTCTCTCTACATGCTAAGTCGCTGTGTTTAACAAGTAAGAATTTAAAACAGATTGGAAACAGACGCTGATAAATAAAGTGAGGCTCTTCTCTACAGCAGATGAACGGAAAGTAGCTTAACGAGGGTATGTTATCATTCTTTTTCCTTCTTGGTAAAATTGCATTATTTCAGTTTCAGCAGTATTTAAATTACAGCAATGCGTGCAAAAAAAAAATATGTGACATTTACAGTTACAACGGGAATTGCTTCTTTAAACACTGAAACTGCCTTAAAATAGCATGTTGCGTACTTAAATAACAGCTGTGCAGTTAATTAGCAAGTACATAACTTCCCTAAATTGATATGACGGAAACAGATGTGATTTCTGAATTCAGCTTGGTTACTGAATAGGTTATGTAATTGAAGTAAGTTATAAGGCGTCTACAAAGGTAAGTACCCATAGGTTATTATAAAGTTTTATTTTGGTTATATATCATGGTCGATAAAGGAAAACTTAACACTTACAACTTTCATTTCATTTCTGAAACAACAAAGTCCCATTCCTTTCTGACTGTTGGAATGTATGCTAATATTTGATAGGCGTGCCATGCATTTACCAATACATTCGAAAATATTTTATATTTAATGCTGGAAACAGTAGTGAGTTAAAGTGCATGTTGTACATGTAATCAATATTTGTCTACATTAATGTTTTGAATATGTTAAGGAGATAATTGCACTAAATCTTGAGTGATTTGAGTGTTTGCAAGAGTCGAAAAATATTATCATGTGGAGTTTCACGCCAATATTTATTTCACATTAATCATTTCCAGAATAGTAATTGATTAACTGATAAATATTTACTTTATTCATTATCAAACGATTTTTGCTAATATATAGGTAATATGAAAATTTATTAGAAGTGTACAATTTGATAGTTCTGTTTCCTGAAATATAAATATTGCCTTTACAATGCGAATTCTTTATAATTTGATCATTTACTCTCAGAAGTTTGACATGACACATTGTCTTTCAATAATGATCGGTACTCCGCTCTTGCTTAAAAAGAGTCTGCTAAGATAAGCCGTTATTTCTTAACAGGAAAGACTGATTCCAATTTGTCCGGTAAATAAATCACGTTATTTTATTCAAGAATAATTTTTGAATCAACGTCGCAAGTGACACATATATATGTTTTCTTTTACAGAAAACATACTTTCTTGCAAATTGTAAGTGCAAAAACTGATATTTTCCGTAGTGTTGCTGTTAAATGAAGCAAAGATTTGTAAAATTGAAACTAATTCACCAGCTTTATATTGACACTTGCATCTCGTCATGTTATTAAAGACATTTAACTATTTTCGTAATTTATCTCGTTAAGCTATTAAAGGCGTTTACTTTATAAGTCTTTGTATCTCATTGTGTATAATAAGGCATTCGAACAATTTGCGCATTTGTATATCGTTGTATAATGGAAGAAATTAAACTATGTGTGCATTTGGTTTTGTTTTGTGCTAGAAAACATTTATATATTTGTGCTTTTGTATCTCGATGTATGATAAATAATATTCAATTATTTGTGTATTTGTACAAATGTATCTTTGTTGTATAATAGAAGGCGTTTAAATATTTGTACATTTGTATATTGTTTGTAAAAAAAGGTATTTAACTATTTGAGCATTTGTATTTCGTTGTACAATAGAAGGCAAGTAAATATTTGTGCATTGTATTTTGTTGTTTCATCAGAAGACAAAAATGATTGTGCATTTGTATAATGCACAATAAACGACATTTATTTATGTGTGCATGTGTTTTTTTGTGTTCAATAGAAGACGACATTTGAATATGTGTGCTTTTGTATTTTTGTGCACAATAGAAGACATTTAGATATGTATGATATTGTAGTTTGGTGTACAGTAGAAGACATATAGGATCTTACATGAGTTTTTATTTAATATAACAATTTCTTCAACGGGTATAAGGAAACTTTATTCCGCGAGCATTGGCGAGCTTTATAACAGTTTTCGATACGAGTTGAAGAAATTTTATATTAAATAAAAACGAGTGTAAGATTCTTTTTATCACATGACAAACAAACAATGGAAAATTGTTGTCCCAATTTATTTCAGTGTTCTGTAGTACTTAGAGGTTCGGTTTGTGATAGGTAACACGTGTACTATAACAGAATATGGGTATATTGAATGGAATACAAGGCGGGTCATGTGATAAATTGAAATATGTGTGAATGTGTATTCTGTGAAAAATAGAAGACATTTAAATATATGTGTTTTTGTATTTCGGTGTAAAATAGAAGCCAGTTAAATATCTGCACATTTGTATCTCGTTGTACTAAGGCAGGAAGTTACTGACTTGTGCATTTGCATTTCGTTGCACAATATAGTAGATCTAAATGTAACTCTGTATGCCTTTGTATCGTTCCGATCATAAAAGACATTAGTTGTGCATTTGAATGTTCTTTTATAATAGATCAAGGCAATTACCTGGCCAAATAACTAAGTCTTCTTTTTCATGAATGGCATTTTAATAATAATGACCCAGTTTTCGGAATAGCCTGTTTTTAGACGTCCGGCTTGTGATGATTCAACTACTCTTACACACATATGCTTGCATGCACACTCAAATAATGTATATGTAAAGAGCTTATCGAGACGACTGTCGATCTCAAAGCTTTGTCATACTTTATTCACATCGACGAGGCGATTCTTAAGATTACCCACAAGATAAGGTTTGGTAGAGAAACATGGAAAACAGACTTGATGAATTTCTGTGATACACATCTTATCTGGAGCCCTGGTTCGGTTAGGGTTTTCTGATTTCAATTGAGATAGTTTCAATATACCGCTTTTAAATGAAATCAACATTGCACGAAAAACGGAAAAATGGAAAAGCAGGTAGATAATCAAACCTTTAAGGCGTCAAAGACAGCTATGAACAAGAGGAGCACCTCCCCACTGAACGCCACTTGCCAGGAGTATATGGAAGATAAAATACAAAAAGAATCGATCGGAAAGCTCAGTTTGATGATGACTTTGTTTGTATTTGTCGTGGAATTATCAGTCAATTTTGTCAAAATTCATATTGGAATATCATACCCTGGAAATCAGATGAGAATTTACAGAAATAAGATTCATACAATGACTTTTGACTCATTCTAATCTATGTATTTACAATTACATTTTGGTATGCGGTTTAAACTTTTTTTATAGTCATAGTTACAACATGATTAGGCACAGGTAATTTGTACATTATTACAGCCCTCTTCTAATAAATATACAAAATACATAGTTACATGGAAAAAAATACATTTTTTTGTAATAGAATACTTCACACGTTATGTACACTTACATCTTATGTAAGTGTAACTCTGTGCTTATACTCGTTGCTCGTTATATTAAAGATACAAAAAATTGTGTGTTTTACACATATATGTGTGTTTACATGTTTTACTAAAACATCAGATTTATAATAAAAACAATCACATAAAGCCTATAGAAGATTTGGTGATGACGTTCTTCATACATATTTATGCAATTAAAAAGACTTTCAACGGCATAATATATTCATCTGCATATTTTGTCGTCTGTTTCAATGTTCAACGTGGATATTTTTTCAATTTCTGTTTGAAAACAAAATCAAAATGTCAGAATGTTTGGAACTTGATCAGACGCCGAGTAACTCGGCGTTCCATCTGGAATTGCAAAATTATCACCGAGTCGTCTCTGGCGGCGAAAGGGTAAACCAGAAACTTTTATCGACTTCTGGTATGCCGTTTACTTTATTACAATCAGCAGTCTTCCCGATATGATTAATTGACCGGTTTTCTACATACTATCCCCACGAGAAACTTCATATTCTGACTGATTAGAGCTAATTTTAAAGAATTTTAATCTTCGTATCGATTCAAACTAACGATGGTTTAAGATAATGTATATATGCAAATTAGCATCATTCTGTAAATTATTTAAATCAACGGAACTAATGTTAAAGTAAAGTACGCGTTGGAGTATAAACGATTGCTTAACCATCAGAAAAAACTCTCTCCTTAAAAATTAATTCAACCAGAAAACGTCAGGCATTCCCTTAGGATGTATCTGAAATAAACGTCTAAATAAAACAAACTTCTATTCAGGTTAGTGAAAGAAGATGTCTCGGAAAAGGACAGCTTTATGTGTTTGGGGATGGGTATGGTGCCAGGAGAACTTTTACTTTTACATGTGAAAATATCACTTTTGCAAATTGCGTTGTTTAACCGACATGAAAAGACAAAGAAAACAAAAATTGAAATAATGTGAACTATTATAGAGTCGCTGTTAATATCAGCGCATTAACAACAATGAAAATTACACAATAAACGACCATATTGTTCCATATCCTAGTTTAGAATTGTCTGCTTTCATTCATCGTAAAATAATGGAAAAGTCGCCATATGCACTGAGTGTGTGTAGTGACTAAAACAACCCCTGAAAGTAATAACACAATGAATATATAAAACAAGTTTAGTGAGACAAAGTTGGAAAGCAGTATGCACGAAATAGAGCGTTGTTTTTATGTCGTTGGATCTGTACAAAAAGCTACTTCTCTTTGCGGCGTTTTCCGATTCCGTCTGAGAACGAATACATGAACACACGTTTATTAGACGTTGTTATTCGTTTCTCAGCTGGTTTGCAGACGTATTAAGACGTTGACAAACGGTGCTTGGCGTTTCAAAAGCGTCCAAATTCCCATAGCGATTGACGTTGCTCATAATGCTGTTACTCTGTTGTTTTTTTTCCGTTTACACCGTTACTCAGACGGATTCTTACCGGTTTTCATACTTATATGGCTGCTTGGCAGGCGGACATGTTCATGATGTGACCCTTTCAGTAGCCACGGAAATTGTAGTGAGTCAATGAGGGGAGTTTGGCCTTTTATAAGATACAGGACGTTGACAGGCGTAATGTTGATGTTTTCAACCGTTTTGTCCGCAACTTATACCTAAACAGACGTTATTCAGGCGTTCAATGTCCCGTATGCTTGACTGAATAAAGGCGCTACTCATACTTAAGCACGTTACTCAAGCGTTCAATGTCCCGTATGCTTGACTGAATGAAGGCGCTTCTCATACTTAAACAGACGTCACTCTCGCGTTCAATGTCCCGTATGCTTGACTGAATGAAGGCGCTACTCATACTTAAGCAGACGTCACTCAGGCGTTCAATGTCCCGTATGCTTGACTAAATGAAGGCGCTTCTTATACTTAAACAGACGTCACTCACGCGTTCAATGTCCCGTATGATTGACTGAATGAAGGCGCTACTCATACTTAAGCA
>JAULCC010043321.1:0-10027 GCA_032358795.1 Nuttallia obscurata | reverse complement strand
ATGAAGGCGCTTCTCATACTTAAGCAGACGTCACTCAGGCGTTCAATGTCCCGTATGCTTGACTGAATGAAGGCGCTACTCATACTTAAAAAGATGTTACTCAGGCGTTCAATGTCCCCTATGCTTGACTGAATGAAGGCTCAGGCGTTCAGTGTCCTGTATACTTGACTGAATGAAGGCGCTACTCATACTTAAGCAGACTTTACTCAGGCGTTCAATGTCCCGTATGCTTGACTGAATGAAGGCGCTACTCATACTTAAGCAGACGTTACTCAGGCGTTCAATGTCCTTTATGCATGATTGAATTAAGGCGCTACTCAAACTTAAGACGTTTCACAGACGTTTAAAGACGTTTTACTGCTGTTCTTTCTTCTGCCCATGACCATCAACATTGAATGTGCTCCGTTTAAACACCTGCGTCCCAAGTACAGAAGAATATATTCTCGATTTTCCATTACCAGAAACAGTTTGGGTTTCTTCCCAGTTAATGAGTTGTTTAAACTGTTCGACTCAATGGTTAAAGCGATCATCTGCCTTGGGTCTCAGATCTGGAGGTACGAATACACAGACACAGTAAAATCAGTACAGACCTAATTCTGTAGAAAATATCTAGCTGTAAACACATCTGTTAACATTATTGTTTAGGCGAATGCAGACGTCTTCCGCTTTGTATGACATATTTTATGTTAAGTACTGGTGTAAACTGCTACAAATGCCCGATACGAGGTATCCTTAAATGTTACAATATGCTAAAATCTTTGTATGACACAGGAAAACAAACATGGGCATCGTCTGCGAAAAAAACAAACTTTTTTCCTTCTTCTTTGGTTTCGTATGGAAATCACAAGAAATCGAAGACACCCATTTGTTCATATATGAGTTCAAAAATAGCCTGATCAATTGTAAACCACAAAACTGGCATCAAAGAATTGAGAAATCTGATAGATGTCATCATTACAGAAAATTTAAAATACTACTTACTACTAAGAGATATTTGTTAATGGACATGCCATATCAGAGACATAGATAACAGGGATTCGCAACATCCCCAAATCTCATAACTTCTCGCACACATCTATCGTTAGCTATCACGTGACCGAGATTTACGCGAGATGAAGCAACCATTGACACGTTGCTATGTCGACTGAACGACGCTATCAGCTGGCGCGATAAATCGATCACCTCTATCAGCATTAAAAAGTTATTTCATGAAAATGTTGCTTTTTTCTTTAACAATCTTTATCAAATAATTCAATTATTGCAAGTAAAGTATGCGTCAATGTTAATTACTAGTCTAAGAAAGGCAGAATTGGCACACATATGACGATGTTGAGATTTGTATTATAGGTCTCTGGCCATATTAACTAAAAATTGCACTAGCACGATTTCGATGTTTCGGTCATGAATTCATAACAGAAACTGGCCGTCATGTAAATTTACCTAGAGAAGAGAGACTCTGTATATATTATTTATAGCAGAGAAAAGTTTTTGTCATTGAATACCATGTGTTTCTTGAGTGCAACAACTATGCTAATATACGAGAGATGTATCTGTTCAATTGGTACAGAGAAGGTACTGATTTATATGATTTCTATAAACTCTGAAGTACGAATGGCAATTTGAAAGTAAAACAGTTAGCAATGTTTGTATATATCAGATTGTGCTACTCAGAGATCTCAGTGGTTGAATGATAAGAAATTTGTTTATAACAGTCAGTAAAACGAAATCTTCTTAGTTCGTTGATAGATAATACTTACTTTTGACACAACTCTATCTTTGTTGTTACACTGTTTTATATCTGATACACTGTGTATTATGGGCCGGTGGCCTTTATTTACTAATGAAATTCATTGTATTGTATTGCATGAGGGAAACATTTACTAGGAGGCAGACGGACTCGTAGGCGGCAATGTGGGATAGGGCCTTATCGCGAAACCTTTCAACAGTTTTAACCAATTTAAAGACGCTCGGGATTTAGGGTTAGCATAACGACTGGTTTGTCGATGTCAGGATAAAGTGACCGGCCGGGGTTCAGTGCTATACACTGGGCACGTTTAAAAACCATAGTTCTCTAAATAAGAGTTATGTGTATCCGCTTCCCTCTGTCTGGGACGCCCACTAGCCCCAGCTGGCAGAAAGTGACGTAAATCAATCAAACAAACAATTTTCAAACACGAAACATCACATGTTGGTCTCATTACAGACGAAGTGTTATCGTTAACTATCAATGACATGTATATATTGCATAACTATTTTCCATGCGACGATGCCTTAACTTTCTGTGTCCGTATTATATTATTTATTAAGAATGCATGCACATATCAGCGGTATATAAAGTGTTTAGATATAAATGCACATACGATTGAGACTGCGTCCAATCAATTTAACGACTTAAACATTGCGGATTATATTCGTGTTAAGCGTAGTGTCTTTAGTTGCAGCTGGAAATGGTAATTATTTCCACTCGAGATGGGCATTATACCAGCATGCAGAGGTCATGAACTTTTAATTTACTTGTAACACTAATTCGGAACGTGGAAGACACAGAGTTGTGACCTGCTTTTGAACTGGCTGTAACCATTATCTTAATTACATTAAGTATTTAGGTACTGGACTTCACCAAGGGGTTGAATAATGGTCATATATATCACCTTGATCAGTAAAAAGGGTTATGTTCGAATTTAAGACCATACGTCACATTTCCACTTAACTCATTCAAAAAGATTTTCTTTTAATTAGATATGCACGTCACATGACAATTGCTCAACTAGTACCAAATCGCAGCACATTCGACGATATAATTAAATCTCTTTTGAATAAATTATTTGACTACTCCCATCAGTATTACAATGAGGGCCGGATTAAACCAAAACTCCAGTCAAAGTAATTACCGAACAATTAGAATAAATTAACTGATTAACCAGGGGCAATCTGTTGCACTATCAATACTATCAGCATGAGTAATGTTCGGCTCGAGTTTCTTTCAAAGTCTGTATTTTACACGCTTCTGACGGGGATATATCTTCATTCAGTGTACCTTGACAGTTTCAAGTAGAATATTATGTCTCTTGTAAATAAATGAAATAACGTTTGTATAATATCAGATTACAAACCAAACGTAAAAACCATTTAAATTCGAATCCTTACACATATCGGAAAGGACATACATTGTTATATTATAGCATTATCTGCCAATAACTGATAAGCCCAACCTACTGTAGTAAAGATGTACCGCCCACTGACCAATAGCAATCTATCTACTCAGGATACTCTTGACCATATATATATGTACACATTCTACTTGTAATCTCCATGATGTTAAGTACTGAATACATGTTATCTTCAAAAAGAATTGTTTGTTAAAATAACTAATACAATTGTGGTATAAACTGCTAACATCACATTTGCATTGTTATAAGACGAGTTTTGTTTTGAAAAAAAAAATGAAGTGAGGAAAAACGCAATTGGTGTATAAAAACAACACATCATTTGAGAAGTTATGCTACTTTGTATATATCAACCAAGGACATGGTGAATAAAAATTATACAAAGTTTCGGATACTAGTCTTTTGAAAGAAATGAACTCTCATACTAGTATGCAGGCAAACTTAAACGTCTCTCTGGGACGTCCATTATCCCTAGCTGGCAGAAAGTGACGAAAATCAAACTTTAAGTTCTCAATTGATAAAGGGCACTCATTTGAGAAAAATGCAAGGCAGAGTTATGGTACTGTGCACATAATCAAAATATATGATGACCTACAAGTGTTCAAAGTTTCAAAGCTGCAGTATAAGTAGTGGGAAAGAAGTACACTTGTTTATTAGCTTGCTCGCCAACTTTAGCTTAAGTACTAAGTTAAGAAAACAACATAATTTAAGCAAACAGAGTTATGGTTTAAGGAACACACACTTTAAGTATGATGGTGTATTAAGTTTGAAAGGTGTAGCTGTAACACCTTTTGAGATATCACGAGGGAGAACACTATCTTTATCCAAACACGGTACAGCAGAGCGAAAAAAATAACTCGAGGAGTAGAGCTAAAACTGAAAATTTGAAACGTTGACGTGACTTGAACCAAAGTTAGATAGAAATTAAAACTAACAAGATTTTAAACTAACCGAAATTTATAACCAGCTACCAAAATGCAATAACAAAACATTACATTTAGTACAATAATTAAAACTAACAATCCTAAATGTATAAAGAAATATCAAATTGGGTGCACCGAATATTGTGACAGCTCGGTTTAACATAAACCGAAAATAACCGAACATCATATACTCTAAACAATCATAATAATGTTGGTACTTACGTACTTAAACTAACAACTAACTAAACATTATTTACTAATTTTTTATCGAGACAGTAATATTGGTATTAAACCGAAAATACATAATATAAAACAAATACTTGTATAACATAATCATAACATCATAATTACCATACACAAGATACTTTGTATATACCGAACTTAATAACTGAATAAATTATGTAGAAATAACTTGTTATATCGTTTGTGTTTGCCGATTTTTTATGCGCAAACTAAAACTGATACTAAATCATAAAATAGTTTAAAAACATTCATGAAATGGTATTTTTATGTGGAATTATGGTATTAAAATATGAAAAAAGGAATATAGAGAAAACGTGTAGTATGACAAAACTATGAATAATTGTTTTTTAAGTACTCCACAATAGCAATTTCAAACAAACTTCGCTTGAAAAGACTAATGCAAAAATTTCACAGCTAAAAACAAGAACAGAAACACAATACTAGCTAATTAACTAGAATTAAATAATAATCTTATGTTGAAAAAGGAACGTTTAATGTAGTTTTTTTAACCAAATCAATTGAAATCCTGAAACAACAAACCAATTATCCAGTTAATTACTTTTTTCTTCAAACGGAACTATCCATATAATGCACTACGGGGACGCATTTAATCGATTTAAGGATGAGTTTTCATGAACAAAAATTTGCAAAGGAAATACATTTGTCGAAATAAAAACACTATCCTCTTACATGCCGGAATACCATTTGGATAACCGAAGAAGTGGATAAGATGTAGTCCGTGGGAAGTTTTGGGTTCGAGTCTAACCATAAGACATAAACCCTAAGCCTGCTTAAAAAAGAGTCGTCTGCTGAAAGTGTCGTCTGCCTGGATTTTGAAAATATCATTATTATATATATTTGGAGAAACAACTGGCTGAGTGTCAAACAGCTTGGATACGGATTAGACATCGAGTTACTTGGTCTTTTAATCTGGATCCAAGCTGTTTGCAATTTCTATTACGGTCGCGCTTAGCAGGCTAAAGGTTAACAAAGGTACTGGTACCTTTTTACTTGACACTCGGCATTAGAAGGATTGATCCAGTACAATGTGAACAGGTGTAGTGTCCCTGAACTATGTCTAAAGAATGGCCCTAAAGTGAGGAAGCCGTCCAGCTGGCTTGCGGTATTTCGGTGGTTTTACTCGTGTGCACTCTGTACCTGAAATAGTGTACAGAGGTTCCCCGGGGTCTTCCTCCACCTGTAATGAGCTGAACGTCGCTATAGGACCGAAATACTGTTAAAGCAACGTTAAATTGAAAAAAAAAACAAAAAAAAATAGCCCTCCAGTATTCACCGTCGTTATATGACTACATGATTACTAATGCGACGTCTCACCTACCTTCCAAACCAAGAGGACCAATATATCAACAACAACAACAACCAAAAACCTTATCAAAAACCAAACCATTCGTCTTGAATAACTTGAAAAATGTTAATGGATACGAACTACATCTGTTTCGTGGTCCCATTCTCGTGGTACTGAACCCGTGATATCCGTAGTAATTAAATATCTGTTAAGGAAAATGAAATTATTATTATTACGAATTAATGCAATACTTAATTACTCCTTATATGCTATTAAAGAATGTAACACGAACTGTCTCAGATTTGAGTCTATGTTTAACTGTTTATCTTCGCTCGACATTTGTTTTAAATAGTATAAAACTGCTATATACATGTATTAGACATTGTATGAGACATTTGACCCCCCCCCCCCTACTTTGAGCGCCATGTTGTCAGACATCCTTCAGTATGGATGCGTTGAAATATAATAGTACACTTAGTATATACGATGTCATAGAACGTCCTTATAATTGGACTGTTTATACAATGATGTACTCTTATGAAGGAAAGTAACACGATTGATAATGCTTTTATCTTAACAAATGTTATGGGGAGTGCTTTCTCCTGAAATACGAAACTTTGAAGTCATTCAGCAGTTGATTTATTACATTTCTTTGTGTTCGTGACATTTATCATATGTTTAGGATAATCCTGTATTAGTAAGAACTTAAGATATGTCAATATCTGTGTCGTGGATGAGAAAAAGATGTTACTTTTCCATTAGCGAAAAACAATATTACTTGAATATCTTAATCAGGCCAAACTGACCGAAAGCAAAATTTACCCGGAACCGAGTTAAATTCAGGGACCGAGTTGGTTCAGGGTGATTTGACTCCAATTTACTTCAGGTGAACAAGAAGCTCCTGTTTGAAACACGCAACACCAGAAGCGCAAAAACGTGGAAAAAACACCTGTTGATTGAGTTGAAGCCTGCACATTTTACACACTGATTGTTTTCGGTGTTTGATAATCAATCATTTAAAAAATCGACTTTACATAGACCAAATTGATTTCTGCTGAAATCAACCGAGGTCACTCAAGGCGATTGAAGTGCCTTGTGAAAAGAAATTTTGTTCTTCTTTTATAAATCATATAAGTCCTAATAGTCTCGAGGAAAATATTCAAGTTCCGTGTATAATTTATCACAAAAACTGGATATTTTTTATTGCTGTATGATTCTGATTTATTAAGCACTTGTTTTGCATTTAAACAAATAACACACACGATGTTGTTTCATGCTATCAAACTGTGCTAGATATTACTTTACTAGCTTTAGAAAAGCCTTGGCATCCAAGTTGAGTTCAAAAGTGTGCGTGCTATCATTGCCAAATACTTAACATCAAATTATCACATTTGTAAATCTATACATCGGATTGATAGCCTAAGAACCGCTGTGCAAATGAGAGAATTATGTTTTCTGACGTGGTTCTCCCATACATCTTTGTTGAACATTTGCTTTAGCAGCCACACATATTAAACATGTATCACGTGATAAGAATGATTAAGAAAAAGCATATGTTGTTTTAAAAGCAGGCATAGAACAAATTAAGAACAATTTGAGAATAAATAATACTTAATGTCAGGCAATCAATCCCTGAGTGAATTAGGACCAAGTACTTAATAACAGCATCAAGTTATTAGGATTGGTGCAAAGAGAACTAGTTACAGAGAGAGACGATATAGTCATTTCGAAATGGTGAATCAAAAAAATTTTAAGAGAGATACAAATATATATAAAGTGACGGAAATGGAGATATATAGAAATAGAGGAAAAGCAATACATCATAAAAGAATATAAGACAGATGCAAAACAAAAACAAAAAACACAGGGGAAAATAACACGAAGATATTATAATAACGACGGAACGTAATGGCTTTCATCTGTCAAAGCTAACTCGTTCGAAAGACATTTACCAGCTTAATCTCATACTAGAGAATGAATGGTATGCGCCCGATAACAGCCTTTTTATCTTTGTTTTATAACTAAGCGAATAATAAAGCTTTGGAATAACAAACAAATGCATCATTTTTTGGTATAATAAAAAATATTGTTTTATGCAATATTTTTAGCACGGATATGGGAATTTGAAATAAAAACTGCACCTTAAATGTATAATCAGTTTTATTAACCGCTGTGAAAATGCTTGCCGACACTCGGTCGCTAAATTTAAATATACGCTCGTATACGCTTTGGCAGGTTAGGTGTTCATTATCGTGTAAACTGAGCATGCTTTTATGTTAATATAAGTTATACAACTTATAATATCTCTTTATCAAGTGTCTCGCTAAAACATTACGAAGAACCAAATGATATATACACATGAAAGGAGAAACACTTTGTTTATATTTTGATCTACTGAAATTAACGGCAAGGATCCTTAATTGGAAAAAATCGTATCGCCAAATATTTTTACAATGCAAATAGTTGACTTAACAATGGATGGAAATTATACATAGATATTTCAATTAATCACTTTTCAAATAAATAATCATGATCATGTATAAATATAAGGGTCGGGTCACAAGTTCTACAAACCTTAGTTACGGCCCTCCCGTTCTGGTAGGTCTTATCATAGAATTAATATATAATATAGTTATAGATGGTTATAATAAATTGCTAGGACAATTAAACATATGTGTTTTTGTAGCGAAGCCAAAAAACATAATACAGGATGTGGAGTTCATATAATAAAGAAAAACATAAATGCAAAAAGGAAAAAAAGAATAAAGATGAAAAGTAAACAACCTCAAGGGTAACGTTAAAAATTGATAGATGCAAGACCTTTATTGAAGATTTTAAAATAGAAAAGAAACAGAAATGAAGACGAAGAAAGGCTCAGCCTAATTTCTGTTAAATTTTCTTGAAATAAAATATGTCATGAATCAAGATATCCTAATTAATAAGTTTTCGGTAAAAAATAAATAGTTACTTTCAAACATAAAATTTAGTCTTTTCCGGTGTTAAACGTTTATCAGATTTATGTTATTTTTTGCATCATTCCTAGTTTTTTAATTCATGAAATTATTAAATGTTCAGAATGATCATGTCATTTACCGTTGGAACTAAGATTATGCCAAGATTTCTATGACAATGAATAAACTGAACAGGTTTTGATCAAAAAAGCAGATTACTTGGGAGGACAATTAGAGCAACAGTCATTTTATGTTTGAAAGTAACTATTTATTTTTTACCGCAAGTTTTCGCCTTACAATTTCTATATAAAATATCATTCAATAACAATGGCTCCTGAAAACAAACATTATTTCTATGCTTACAAGTTTTATAAATTAAAGCTAGAGTGACCGAAACATGAGAGAGAGAGAGAGAGAGAAAGAAAGAGAGAGATAGTTTCACTAAGTTAATCATGTTGTTAATGATGGCTTGTAAGGTCAAAATGTCGTCAGTAGGATAATGTTATAATATATTATGAGATGAAACATTTGGTGTCTTTTATGCACTTGTGAGCAGCATCTATAGTAATAACGTTTTCATCACTAATAATGTTTCCAATTCAAACAAATTTAAGTTTGTATTTAATGGGTGAAACATTCTTGTTTTTTGTAAATAAAGTAATCTTTTTGCGTGTAAACCTTTGGCAAACAAAGAAAAATAATTTAGCAGTTTCTGCTTGGTTACAAATAGAACAATTTCGGTTTCCAACTACATGATTGTTCAACAGATCATTTTTGAGATCGCTGCAGTTATTTCTTAGACGCGCATGAATGACTGATAAAAATCTGGTACCATGAAGAAAAAATAGTGGCATTTTAAAATGATTTCGTTTAGTTATATTTGTTTTGAAACCTGCCAAAGATAAGAGTTATTTCATTTCATTATGGAGATTGTTCCAAAAAGAAACGGATACAGGAATACAAGATTAACGCATCATATCCGTCCTGGTGAATGGAAGAGATATGTCAATTTGATTTCTTAATGCATAGTTAGTTCTGTCGGCTACATTATAATTTCAAAAGCCTGATTTTTTTTGCGAAAGAATTACCATAAGCAAAGTCTAAACCTATGTATACATCATATTTAAAAAAGATAACGCAAAGACAATGTATATCAGACATTGATACAATTTAGTAACTCATTTCTGGAACTTATTGTTTTTTATACTTTTCACGTTAAACTGCAACGTCAACGATAACCGGAGTGAATACTAGTCCAGTGACTGGCTTACATATACTATATATAATAAAGTATTGCCTTATATAGGAAAACATCGAACTTAACGACTTTTCTCGCCAGAAAATGACGAGTGTCCTAAATCCATTTATCACATAAATTGGCTTCTGGGAGTGACATAAAGCAGTGACATAAATATCATATGTAACTAGTTACATAAA
>JAULCC010043210.1:0-15157 GCA_032358795.1 Nuttallia obscurata | reverse complement strand
GTAGATAATAAGGTTATAATTCACTGAGAAATCCCTATAATTCACGGAAAAGCATATAAGAATTAACGTCATCCTACCTCAAAGCGTTGCACTGATACAACAATAACGTCACAAGGTTTAATTAACGTCATCCTACCTCAAAGCGTCGCACTGATACAACAATAAAGTCACAAGGTTAAATTAACGTCATCCTACCTCATAACGACGAACTAATAAAACAATAATGTCACAAGGTTTTAATAACGTAACATGGTTTATATTGAGTCACACTACTTAATAACGTCGTACTGGTTAAATAAGGTCACATGGTTTAGATACTGTCATAGGGTCAATATAATGTAAAAATACCTCATAAAGTTGTACTGGTTAATTAATGTCACAATGGTCTTACAACGTCACGAGCTTTTGAATAACTTCACAAGGTAGAAACTACTTTAATCAACGTTACATGGTTTTTGAATCACAAGGTTTTATATAAAGTTTATTTAAAGATTATACAACGCCCTTTGGGTTAACAAAAAGGTTTAACTTATAAGAGCCAAATATGACTGAAGGACACAAAGTAACTAGTACAAATAACACTGGTTTGTGTTCATTTCAACCTTAAAGGTTTGTTAACAAATACGTCAGTCATGTATTTCGTATACAAGTGTTATTGAAATGTCTCCTCATGTTATAAGTGCTGAACATTTATCGAGGACAATTAAATCACAACTTGGTTGTAATAATTATATATGTTGTACTCATATTATTATAAAACAACAACTAATACTTTAAGAAAAATAACTATAACTACTGTTAAGTTCAACAAATACTTATCCCCCACTCTCTCTCTTACACATACACACTATATCTCTTTCTCTCTCTCGGTCTGTCTGTCTCTCTATCTATCTATCTCTCCCACCCACAACCCTTTCTAGAAATGTGAGTAATCAGACATATTTCTGAAAATTCGAATACGAATTTTGTTACTTACATGTTAATGTTTACAAGCCAATACTGAAGTGATGTTTATCATAAACAACACTAGCCATTGAAAACTAACGTCTAAAACATCTAAAATACCCTATGTGTGGTTTAAACATCGTGTACATGCCCGATATAGTACTGTCACCGACACTTTAAATCACGTGGGTTGTTGAAAAGAAAAGTTCGTTTCTTTTCTCACACTTAACAAACCAGTCGTTAAGTTTTTATTTCACTGTTAATGTGTTTACCGATCAGTATAACAAGATTAAGCTACTTGCGGCTTTTTTCGAGGACTGAAAAACAGTAATTTGGCAATCATGAGGTTTTTAAATCATCATTTAGCGCATCCGATAAAATGTACAGGTGTTAAACTTAAATTGAATTACGAGAGCGAGAGAAAAAGAGTTAGTGAGGGAGGAGAGAGAGAGAGAGACAGACGAAGCCCTAGAAAAAGAGACAGTGAAATACAGTGAGAAAATAATGGAAGGGCCGGGGGATATAGAAAGGCAGGAGAGAATAGAAAGATTAGACAACAGTAATAGAGAAGTTGGAGCCATGATTGGCGGAGGCACAGGATGATACATAAAGAAATACAACGTCAAAGAGATAACTACATAGAGAGAATCAGATAGAGACATAGACAGAGAGAAAAGTGTCTTAGAGAGAGAGAAAGAGGGACAGAGAGAGAGAGAGAAAGACAGATAGCAAACAGCGAGATAGACGGAGATAGATATAGAAGAGAGATATAGACTCAGACAGACAAGACTAAGACTGAACGAGTTACAGAGAGAGGAACATAGCCAGAGTGTGAGAGAGAAATAGAGAAATAAAGAGAAATAGTGAGAGGGAAAGGGGTAGATATTGCAAGGAAAAGCGAGGAGTATATTAGCGGAAAAGGAAACCAAAACAGGACAAATATATGTCAGAACAAAATGAAAGGGATAGAAAGTTAAAGATGTACTAAAGAGAAAGTAAACGGGACAAAGAAACACCCAGTGACATTGAGAAATAGAGGAGGGATGCATGAGAAATAAAATAAATAGGAGACAGTCTCCTGTACAAAAGTGTATCACACATAATAACCATATGTAAAGGCTCAGCGGTGAGATTCACATACAATTATGGGACGTTGGATCATTAAACAACTGTAAGTGAATCCTAAAGGGTGAGAATCACATACTACCAACAGCGATTTCTTCTTCAAAGTGGGTATATATTTCATTTTAATTATCCCCGTCTACAATAGCGGTGTGGCTAAATCGTTGTATACGATATCTAATAAGCCACTCAAGTTCTACTAAATACCTGTTCAAATATAATATCATATTCGGAGTTGAAAAACGTTTGACAAAGCCCTGAAGTCGATCACCGCATGATGAGAGGCAGATCTCGCCTATGATTACGGTAATTAATATTAATTAGATCTAACATATCGCCAATTTAGCAAAACATAGAGTCGTTGATGTTCATCTGGGTTCAGAGGTGCCGATAATGACAGACAACCGCATTCAAATGCAGTAACACCACCGCGGCTTTCACGAACATTTCCCATTTGTCAGTCGTCTGCTACATAACAACACCATGTACGTCTGTATGTCATGGCTGCCACACGGATTGAAAATGAATAATATGTACCGATTGTTGTGCATTGTGTGAACGGACTCCATTAGTCACAACTATACCTAATTTGACATTTTCGATTCCGATCGCTCCTAAGTACACGGTCTATTCACAGCAGCGCTGAAGTGGCCGTGCTTACTTATCACAGTTACCCATTTCGTTGCAGACTTGTTGGGTTCGTAAATTTTCATTCATAAAAACACCGATGTCACGATGTATATCTGTTCAGGTGACATACTGTTCAGGGGATATATCAATTTAAAGGGACAACACATATGATAAAAAACTATTACATTCAGTAAAGCTAACCCTTAGCCTGCTAAGGCCGACCGTGATAGAATTTGTTAACAGTTTGGATCCAGATTAGACGTAGAGTAACTCGGCGTCAAATCCGGCCAATTGTTTCTCAAAAATATTGGGCGATTCTGATGAATTTTAAAATCTAGGCAGATGACAGTTTAAGCAGACGACGTTTTTGCAGCAGGGTAAGGGCTAATCTCATTACATTCCTTTCTAGGGCATAGTGCCTTTCATCGATGTTGGGTTGTGGGATCGACTCCAGGATTGCAAATATTTCATGTGAGGAAGGTAGCCAGCAAATTTGTGGCGAGTCAGCAGTTCTACTCAGGGGCTCATGGGGGTCTTTCTCTACCATAACAAGCTGGAAACCTGAACTGGTCAGCGTGACTCGCACTAATAAATACATGTACGTAGATATGTACACTTATATTTCACATGTTGGATCTGATGCTTAATAGCTCAGAGTAACTTTGCGCCAGCCAATGAAATCAACGGTTACAAAACCATTAGGTAGACATAATGCAATTTGTATACCATGGAGAATCGAAAGGTTAAATGTATCGGGTTATTTCATTGGATAAAATGTGGAACCCGCTTATGAATAGCTACATATTAAGCATAGGATTAACTGAGATGAATTAAACCCCAAACGAGTGTAAATTATAGAAGTCTCAAAATTAGTAGATAAAAATAGAAATAAGAAATAATAGAAATGATGATAATAATGATGCTATTAATTACCATGACAAAAGTAATAAAAGTAATTGCTAATATCATCACCCTGGTTTCTTAATATCACTGTTAACATGGAGAGCACTGCCGTCTGTCCCTTTAATTTATCAATTACCCTCTGAACGCACTCTGGAAACCCCTCTGTTTATATCACTCAGGATAGATCCTGGCGAATCTTCCCAATTGGAAGACACCGCGTGGTGTTGATGACAGATTTGCGACACTTTGTATGTCGATTTTGGACCACATGGGGCGATCACAGTAGACAACAAATAAGTATATTGTTGCAATGTGATAACTTAAAGAAACGAGCGATCTTTAAACACAGCTTTATTATATCTGAACTGAACACGGTGACTCACTACATCTATTCGTCACCTGAACCATTCGACACATAATCAGCAATACTTTTAAATACGTCTTGTGGTGTTTCATTCATCTTTTATGTGTGTTCACGCAGTGGTAGACTTCGTTTGATGTCGAATCTGTCTTACTGTACATAATATGTGTTAAATTACTCGCACGTGATCAACTTTTTCCGCACATGTCTTTGCATATTTAATGTTTCTAGCACGGTATCTATCCCACGCCCGTACACAGTGAGCAGTTGTGCAATCTGCAGGGTCGCGTTAAACAAAATAAGTTTTGAGTCAGTAAATACATCTCCACCTACAGCGTCAAACATCATCAGTCTGTCAAGCCATGTAAAAACAACATTATATTTTCAGCAAACTGGTATGAAACGTGTGTCTGCTAAGACAGAGCTATACAGTCGCCAATGTCAACTCCAAGTACCACCAGAGACATCCATAAGTTGTTACATTTAGACAAAATAGAAACAGAAAGAATTCCGAAGTTTGATCATCCAGACCTGTTAAAACTGTCCGACTCGTATACCGTAGCGAAGACCTACTGGCTTAGCTGCATATCTATCATAGCTGATTCTCAAAAGTACAAAAACTGTAAAATACTGCATCGTGCCTTCATTTTTCTTAAATTAGGACTTTAGTATGGAATACGAATTCGTCTGAAAGTTGTCAAGAACATCTTTTAAGCGGCCAAGATGCCAATATTATCTGTCATTCGCCAAATGCAAGATGGTAATTCTAAATACCGTGTCGCCATCTTCGTTCTTTGCTAATAGGCTGCTACAGCTTACTTGTCTTCCAGCTGTGGGTTTCGATACACAATATCATTTCACTGAAACTTGCTTCGAACGTCATACCGGATGCCAAGATACCCGAACTGATTCAGTTCATTGCTGTTTTTCAAATATATGCGGGTACGATGAAATACCGTACCGATGCGTTCAACTACCGCTGAAATACAACTTCATTAAAAGGCACTATTATTAGACTATGACGTAACTGTAGGATGAAGTTGCTATTTCATTGCTACATCACTATGTATACTCTTTGACATTGCTTCTGTATGGTCAATAGTTATATGAATAGCAAAAATAGAGGCCTTGTCTAATTGTAAAATATACAGTACATGTCCGATAGGGAATAACATTAAACAGCATTTTACTATATTTCATTCGCGCAATAGAAAAGTTGTATCAAACAAACCCAACAAACTAAGCGAAACTGTAGCGGATGAGCCTTTTACCATTTCGGTTCATACATATGATTTTGTCTTAATGGGTGTCCTTTCGGCTTATTTGATTCATTCCGATAATGTTTATTTAATCATATGATAAGTTCGTTTGCTGTGTTGATTGGTTCGTTTACTGTGCATGCTTTTGAAACAGCTACTGTCAGCTAGTAGACAATTATCATGTAGTGGCAATTTTGAAACCTTTCATTTTAGCTCCGATCGAATTTTGGCTAGTTTATTATATATCCTGATTATAAGCTTTGCTTACTACCTCTTCTAACCCAAAGCAATCATTCCGGCATAAATCATATTGGTTGACATTGTAAGGGAGTTTTGTAAGCACTATTTGGAAAAAGAATGGCTTCCAGTTCATGTACCACCATTGATGTATCACCGTGGTTTTTAACTTTGTCTCCTGAACTGTTTTTGAATGGATAATATCGTGTTCTGTGTTGCCAGCTCTTGTGACTGCCATAGAACCCTCCAAAACACCATGTTAAGTTAATATGGCGATGATCAAAACTAAAGAGGTTTTCTGACACTATCTCATCATTCTCATAAAGCTTCCATACGCATTGTACTTGTGCAAAATTGAAGGAATGTCCATATTTGTAGGTAACAGAACATTTAGTCCTGTATAATTCCTGCAAGACTTTACAAACTGCAGACCGAAGAACAAAATATGACAATATGTCCTTTGTGAGTTCGTTCATTCCCATAGTTTGGACTGAAGCTCAACTTGCACGCCCTTAAGGGTTACATGTAATGTGCTGGGCTTTATTGAAGCTATGTCGAGGGAGGTCGAGGGGGAGTATTTTGGTCTACAAGGCCTTTCGAAATAAGTTGACAGTCTTTAACTACACTCAGATCTTTAGATAAATTATCGGACAGATATCTACAAAACAATGACACGTCTAAAATAACTATAACACTCGGAAAAATTGGTAAACAACTATTGTGCTTTTCTGGTTGTACAGATGTAATAAATGAACCCCTATAGAGTTTTTTTTAAAGCAAATCAAGTTACATGTACATGCATTGACAGCTACACTTACACTATTTATTAAGAGTTTGTGCAGTCTGGTTTCTCTCCCATTGGACAAAGCTTTAGCCTGATCCAGTTCATAACGACCAACTGCATGGTTTCCAAACGGTTACTTATATATGAATTTCATGTTAACAACCAAAACCTATAAAAATGTCCGTACATTTCAAAACAAACCATTATAGTGCTCGATAAATTTATGAATATTTCTGTTCGTCATTGTTTTTTCTTTATTCTTTTTAGTCTCGGTCTAACGGTGAAAAAGTCACCTTCTATTTGAAGAGATGGGATCCAACCTTGAACTAAAGTCGACCAAAACGTCGTTCTATCATTTTGTATTCGATAATATGGTAAATGCATTTTAGACGGGACTCATACAGGAATGTCGTCCGGCATCTGCTGGTTAGAACTGATTGGAAACTGGTTTCTCGAAATAAGAATTTATCTCCGAAACAGTAATAATAAGAACATCCTTGCCGATAAGCAGATTACGATGTCACGCCCACTCAGTCTATGAAAATGACAAGAGACAGTTATAACCGTGCGTTTCGTAACAACAATAACACTGCATGAATATTATTTATACAGGTATTATAAAGGCAAGGTTAAATACAAAAGACTAGACATACCTCATTCTCTGAAATGCAGGTGTGCAGAACCCCGCCAAATAACAAAAAACACAGAAGAAATACAACAACAACAACAACAACTCGTAACAATCAACACCAATACGATCTAAAATTAGCAGCTGTTGACCTGGCACTATCATCTGAGTATTTACACTCGTTCAGATTAACGGCTCTGTAAAATCGTAAATCTGATTACAGTTCAATTATCGCTATTTTATTGCATGACGAGAAAAATACAGCCACTAGGACATAGTATATTTATCCAGAGTTTATATTCAGGCGGCGAAAGATTAAGAAATAGAGAGGAACTAGTTATTTCCTTTCATATTTGAGTCCTCGTTTTGTATGCTTTGTTATACTTTAAGTAGTCAAAACATAAAACGCAATTAATTTCATAATTCTTTAGCGAAACCTCTTTACGGTTAGCTGAATAAATATCACAATCAAAGATGTTCTTCCCGTTTCAACTTCAGAATTTAAAAAAAATATTCTTACAGAAATGTTATCTAACACTGATAAAGATGATTCAAATAGAAATGAATGTTTGTCCTAAAAACATTTTCTTCAACTTTCGTGTCTACATGCTTAAAGTTGTGTCAACAATACTACATGATATTACAAAATACTTAGGTCAAATACACATTCATTTTATGGTTAAGCACTCGTTATTCGAATACGTGTCTATTACAAAAGTAACCGCATGCACCAATGTGTTACAATAAAATCACGGGAAAGATCCTGTATTTAAAAAAAACATACTAAAAACCCTCTTCATGTGAATAATTATAGTAAACCTAGTA
Source organism: Nuttallia obscurata (assembly GCA_032358795.1). Taxonomy (NCBI): domain Eukaryota; kingdom Metazoa; phylum Mollusca; class Bivalvia; order Cardiida; family Psammobiidae; genus Nuttallia; species Nuttallia obscurata. Next base: position 7,463 of record JAULCC010043210.1, on the reverse strand, counting down.
CCAGCGGGTAACAGTTACTCAATCAAATCTGATGACAAAATTCATCTCTTACCATTGTGTGCATTAATATTACTATCCAGCAATGCCATCACTACACCTTTATGAGATTTTATCAATGGACAACAATCTACCGGCGTTAGGCGGTTTGGTCCATATAACAGGACATTTTATCAAGATATTTACTTTGATTAATAATCCGTGGTCGCGCTTTCTTTCAAATGTTTTTCTAATATTTGCATAAACTGAACATTTAACATTACATAATTAATGTAAATTTGGATAATTCATCTGAAAAATAAAAGAGTGATCCATAAATGTGCAATGTTTGACTAAACCTTAAGTGACCTAGCCTAATTTCATCTAAGCCTAACCATAAATTTCAAAGCAAAACAACAATTTTGAAGCTTTTATTATGTCAGAAGCTCATATTTTGAATGAGACCTCGACGACCCCCGACGGTATAAAACATAAATAAAAGACCTTGGTTCAATAGAAGTATTTTAAAGAAAGCACACAATAAAAACACACACAATAAAAACACAAACTAAACAAACAACAGAAAACAGAACCATCATAAATGCGTTAAAGGTCTTGTATGGACATATTGACAGTGCGCCCGCCTGTGTGAGTGAGTCGAGAAGATATAATAGTCCAAGTTCGTATTATAGAAAAAAGGGACACATGCTGAAAGGTCGCGATATGATAAGGGTGCAACATGATGATAAGATGGTCATTCTGGGTATAAAGAGCTAACTTGAAGATGGTAATCATATAATTTTACTACACACCAATTTGGAATATTAATTGAATTGGAAAAGCATCATTTCAGAAGATGATTTTCAAAGTGTTTTTAATATAAAGTATATAAAGTAAACTAGGTTTGATGCCTGACATTGCTCCCCCAATAAATAGCACAGCTGAAGCAATTTTGAAACAGGGTGATTGAAGTTAATTTTCTATGAAACTTTGTTTTTAATTTAGACAGGCAGATTAGAAGAATAAGATTTAAAAATATTTTCGTGAATCAATTTATTAAGAAAACAATCTACACCCCTTGTTGCCATGTTTTCATACGAAATAGCGTGGCTTGGAAAATTTTGAAACCACGAAATGGCCCTTGAGGTATAAAGAAAAAATTGTTTCAAAATTGTCCCGTCAATAAACAAGTACCGATCCCTAACGACCATAGCTTTGCCAATTGCCCAGATCTAAACAGCTGTGATAGAGGTCTGTGCAAGGGATGCCACGGACCGCATAATTATTGTTACAAACCATCCAGTGTTTTCATAGAAAAGATTGTTTGAAGAAAATGATGACGGACGATGAAAATTAAGGGTCTCTCCTACAGTAGGAAGCACAAGAGAAGAGAAAAGATTTACGACAAATGTTTTATTTCAATTTTATTAGGAGATTAGAAAACCAGGGTGTCACTAATTCACACGGAGATCGGGTCTAAAACGGGCAACGTGATGATGATAAATATTCTGAACTGTAGAATGAGTCAGAAAGATAATAATAAATGCCAGTAACAGATAAAAGCAGAGACATATTATTACACACATGTATATAGGTCTCTGTTAAAAGGACCACTTCTTAATCCTTTTTTTTTCGTGCGTATGAAGTACTTAATGCTATGCAAAAACATAAAACCATGTAAGAACAACTTCACATTTAATGCATTGCTTTGAAGGGTTACAAAACCATGAATCATAAGACGACAGAACAAATCGGTATCCATTATGGAGCATGTGCACATCGAATGTGTACATTATGAGGACGGGAGAAGTCTTATTATTTCAGCTATCGTGCAGAAGAATATTGTTTCATTCAACGCTTGAAAAGACGCCTCATGACCTAAACGATGACATTTAAATCGAATGCAACAAATACAACAAAAAACCTAGTATTTTACAATGATATTGACGCAAAGCACTATCTATAGCATTGTTTGTTACATACGTAAGTGTAAAAATGCTTGCAAACTGTTGATAAATTTGTTGTATTGAATTTGTCATAATTATTTCACTTAACATTGTATACTCATTAATAATACAATTATGTGTTTACAAACTACTACTGATACTGAACATCAAAATCAATTAACATCCATTTTCAAATAGATTACGTAGAGTGACAAACATATTTTATGTTTTTCATTGAATCATTTAAATCAGTTGTATGCAATAAAGGTCATCAACACACACAAGTAATATAATGAAGGCTTAACTCGTACAAATAGTTTACATCGGGTCAATTACAGTGCCGAGAGATTGACCTAATTTACATTACATTATATATATGATCTTTGCCAATATAACCCAGTTAATCAGTCTTTTGAGAGATGGAAATTAGCCGTTAAGAAAGTTGACAATCCTTCAACAATACAATTGGCAACAACCGACAGAACATATTACTCCAGTCTAGATAAAGCATTGTCCGTTTGTAAACTATATAAACATCAACGAGTGTTAAATAGCAAGACATAAGACGTACAGAATGAGAATAAGATCTGGATGCGATCTTGTATATCGAAAAGCGTTTGAGTTTTAAACTATCAAACTAGTATACAGAGTTCTGAAAGCGATCTTCTTAATCGAAGAGCTTCGGATTGGCTTGTACAACAGTTGACAAACAGACGGAAAATAGTATATAAAACTAGTGAAGAGCCGCGATAAAAAAGAGTCAATCCAATAAACCAGCTTTTGCAGGTAGTTTTGCAACAACAAAGCATATATGTGAAAACAGTCATATATCACAAAAAATAAAATACACTTCTTTGCCACCCAACATATCGACAAGTACGCTGACTGAATGCAAAATAAAGAACAACCCTATGGCCGTAATATACGTTCAGCGCAAAAACATTATGACAACAGAGACTCTGTGAGTCTGTACTCTGCAGATCTACACACATCTGCAGTTTGAGTCCGTAAATCATCGAGTGTTTCACCCCGTTTTACACAAGGAGCTCAAGTTATCGGGGGAATAAAAACGATCAGACATTGCATTTTGGTAATCAATTATTGATCTGATGATTTCAACTTAAGCAAACTTCACTAAGCCAACTTCAACTTGATATAATTCAAAAGCATTTATCAGAGACTGGATTTTCATTTAACTGTATCGTTCATTCTATGAAAGTCCTAATTTTGTGAATATCTTCCTCGGTTGATGGGTTTGGAATTTCTACATCCTCTTTCCCCATGAAACACTCTTTCCCCATGAAACAATTCTCCTTTTTAATAGTATACTATTTCATAAGACTCGTTCCACCTTTCCTCACAATAGACAATCAGCTCGACAGCGATACTCGCATTTGCTGACTGGACCAGATCAGAACATATATGAAGGAAGCTTTTCTAGGTCAATCTTCAGCTCACGACCCAGAAATGTAAGGCGATTTTTCTATGTCTTGCTGGATTGTCCTTTTGTTTGTTCTTCTTTCACGAGCGGAAGAGATAACAGCTCTATTCTGCTATCTTACTTCATCCAACGCATTTCCTCTTCTCTCATCTCAATCTACGCTTAAGCTATGCAAATTATGACAGTATAGATCTAGTGTGTTTAGGTAAGGGGGGAGGGGTTAATCCTATTGTATCTTGTTCTTCCAGTTGCATCATCGGTTCCTAATTCTTTCATCATTTCCTAATCCGAACCTGCATTGCATATTTGCATGTAAATATCTAATAGCTTTTTTTATCTTGTTGGTTATAAATTCACGGTGATTTTTTCTTTTTTCTTTTTTTTTTTTTTTATTCGGATTTAACGACGCTTTAACAGTATTTCAGTCATATCGCGACGTCCAGCTCATTACAGGTGGAGAAAGACCCCGGGGTACCCCTGTGCACTATTTCAAGCACAGAGTGCACCCGCGTAGAACCACCGACCTACCGCAAGCCAGCTGGAAAGCTTCCTCACTTGAAAAATCCGAAGTGCCCAGACCGGCATTCGAACCCACAGCGGTGAGGGGCGGAGAGATTGCAAGTCAACGACTATAACCACTCGGCCACGGAGGCCCCATTCACGGTGAATTTTGGTGTTATACGTACTTAGTTAATATGAAACCAGCTCTCTTTCAGAAGACCGCTCGGTTTGCTCAGATTTAGTGACCAACCTGTGTTCAGTCCCCCGTGTACCCTTACTATACACTAGAAACGTAAAAAAACAACCTGGAGAATTATCTATATCCGCTTTTCTCATTCTGGGACATCCATTAGGCAGAAATGGCTTAAAGTGACCTGAAACAAACAAGCAAACTCTTTTAGAAATTCCTGTTTCGGTTTTGCCTAACATCACAACTGCTTTGTTTTTTTAGCCTCATACCTTGGAGACTTTTTCTTTGACACTCGCCCTTTTGATTTCTTCGATTATCTACAAAGACGCCGGCGGTCTGTTCTGATGTGATTTATCTTATCCACTCATAAGCTGAGTTTCTATGATTTACATTACATTATATAGTCTTTTCAAACATTTATCAATCATGTAACGGTGTCTGTAGAGCCACCTTCAACTTTAATTCGACACAACTTAATTTTCTCATCAGGTCCTCAGCTGTGTTGTTCTGTGAATCCATTTTCCACATGGTTGGGTGAGCTCTGCTATTATAGCAAGTGTGATTGACTGTTATCCACTTCAAAGTCAGACAGCAGCAACTCCAACACATTAAGTTCTGATATCATACTATTCCTCCTCCACTAGTTGGAGATCAAGGACAATACTTAAGCACCTTGAGAAGTTTTCTACTTTGCCTCACGCTCTTATTAACGTTCATAAAAATCACAATACCTTAGCCTTAAGAACTCTCAGTCCCCGTGTTACCTTGCATGCATTAAAACAATAACGTTTGGCGTCTGCTTTTACCAGGTAGTCTGGTGAATAATTTAAGTCATGACCCTATGGCTAGTTTTTCGATATTACATCGTCTAAATTTCGTTTATGATATAATATCATGATAGAATAATGCTCTCTGGAAAGCCTGTGTGTTCTGTGACTAGAATGTAGGTATCTGAGATTAAATTTGTGAACAAGAATGAGAATACTGTTTAAATCAGTGCAAACCAACCACAGGCGAAAGACAAAGACGGGTCACATGAAACTATCTTTCTGGTAAACTCCAACCAGCAGACTATAGCAAACAGTATTTACGATGGTTATTCATCTATTCATCTGTCATGACCAAATCAGTAATTGAACGCAGATTTCACTTTGGACGGTTAATATTAATGTATCTATCGTTTGGTACAATACATAATATCTAAAACCTCAAAAGTCCATTTCAAGTGGAGGTAAATCAGCATTGTCTGGAAGTCAGTGCCTTTGCCAGCTAAGACTGGTGGTACTTATGGTAAAATAAAACCAAATGAAAACCGTCTACGTTCCAAAATACTTTACATAATAAGGAAATTAACGGCACGCACCAATTCCCATCTGTACAACCTCTCTCTCTTTCTCTCTTAGGATAACACAGAAAACCACTTGTTTTGACAGACACAGTGTGCAGCAAAAATATAGATAAAAAAGTACGTCTACAACTGAAGCTGACTCCGGGCCAATAACTGCACAACGTATTTCAATGCACGCAGACAAAGTAATCGGGACCCCGTCAGTATTTATACACAGTTTCCTTGGAAATAACAGAAAATGAAGATTGATATTGTTCACTACAGGGGAAAAACGAGAAGTTCACGCGAAAGAAAAACAATTACTATAGACACTGGCTACTATCCAACGTTAACCCAAGATCGCGGTAACGTCAAAACAGTCTGTTACGCACGGTGCTCTAACAGCAAAGGGGGCAAAAACGCACGAAAATATGTCTGGGTGATAGACGAGATTTGCACCTCGCCCGCACAGCTGAGAACCGTTCCAGAATTTGTATTTACAACAGAAAGCGAACACACGGTTTATTGCCATAAAACATTCATCATAGGTAGGTCTCAATAATTATTCTACAATCTGCCATTACCTTCAATGCTTGTGAATTAGAGACAGCGAGTAAATACTGAACAATGTTGTTGGATGATTGTGGTATTCCACTTCTTTACTCCAGGAAAATGTGTGTCTGCAATGCAAGAGCTAATTCTTGAAACACTGATGCAAAATAACTATATTTCAACTGATTTTATTGTTTCGTTGTTATTGTGTTGGCGGGAACATAAAACAGCCGGCTTGCTAGATATAAAACCAAGTACAATCATTAACTGAAACTGAGTAAGAGCAATTAAATTATAAACTAGGAAATGCGCGCACTGTAGGCACTGAAAGCAGCAATAGACTGCAAATCGAAGCAGGACCAGCTACTCTCAGCTGTTTGATTGTCTGTTAATCTGGTTACTTCAGTTACAGAGAAAAAGTCAATGTCTTAGTAGTTTTTTCAGAATTTCGTAGCAAAGGATGACACTAAGGTGTCTCTGGGTAAAAAAATAACAACCTTCCGCAAGCTAGCTGGCTAGCTTTCTGACATAAAATGATCGTACGGGTCATCAGGACTCATTTCCCCACGAGGTCTGTCGACCCCTAAACTTTTGATACAACAACTCAGCGAAATATTTATAAAGCAGGCCTTTAAATAACAACTTCATACAGGTTTTAATTTATCAACCAAAAGGGAAAAGGGTTATACATAAATGTTATAGATAGAACGATAGTTGCATACTAAAGGGAAGTGTGTGAAACATAACTGTTATAGAGTTGACGATATTGGTGACCTCTAGGGAAGAGGGTTATACATTAATGTCATAAAGAGAACGATATTTGCATAGTTAAGGGAAGTGTGTGAAACATAACGGTTATAGGGAAAAGTGTTAAACATAATGGTTAAAGAGTGCAATAAATTTGCAACCAAAAGTGAAGAGCGTTTTACATTTCATTACAGTGGATAACCCAAAATGTCTATGACGTTTCTTAAATATGCAAATAATTTGGAATCTTAGATAAATCGGATGAGTTAATATTTCATATTTTGCTTATTTAAAAAAAGCTTTAATCATATAATAATATAATAGTCTTGCGATCATTAAATATATAATAGGCTCGCTTAACTCTTTCTAATTGGTTGTTATATTTTAAATTCTAATTTCCAATTTTTGCCCTGTATGGGGTATAAAAATATAGAATCGGTTTGTTTTCTACCGTTTATGAAAAAAGACAACGACAGAACAACAAGCAGAAGCAAACATGTTTTCGGTTTTCTCATTATTTTTTTTGGAGGGAGTGGGGGGTACCATAAACAATTTGTAAATGATATTTTTAATGATACGCAGTGTATAAAATACATCTGCCTTATAGATTGCAGTATACTTTTTTTTGCTGCTGTTGTATTTTAGTTGCATGAAAAAACTATGGTAATTATGATAAAATCCTATTTGTACTTTAGTTAACCTTATAAGGGGCCTCCGTGGCCGAGTGCTTATAGTCGTTGACTTGCAATCTCTCAGCCCCTCACCGCTGTGGGTTCGAATCCC
>JAULCC010043099.1:0-15160 GCA_032358795.1 Nuttallia obscurata | reverse complement strand
ACCATTGCATTCACCACATACATACTCCGGCGCAATATAGCCTTTGTGTGCTCACGTGCCGTAAAACCCCATTTCACCCACCACCTCACCAAAACTTTACTCCTGGAATGGGACTAAGCTGAGAATGCAAGTTACATTATTAAAGCTCGAAATTGTGAAAAGTCACTATATGACCTAAAGTGTGTCTGTGTCACTTTAAACTCGTATAAACCAGCAAACAGCTAGCATCAAAATATAGCCAAGATCCATTAACCATTGTCCTTGTTTTTCTTGCTTTGCTTCATCATCAGGGAACATTCTGTGTTATTTGCTGTTATGTACATCTCACGGCTCGATATACAGATATCTTATCATTTCCATTTGCTGTAGTTTTAGTAGGAAATTTCACCTTTATCACAGCATGTGAATGTAGACTGCTAATTGTCTTAAGATTTTGGATGTTCAGAGGTTTCCTAAATCATGCAAATTAGTTAATAAGCGTTATATGCAGATCATGCTGAAAAAAAGTTTTATAAAACAGTTTGCTTTTTGTTAGCACCTTGAGTATTCTTAAACCAGGTGAATTATGTGACATTCCACTATTGCTTTAAACTTCCTAAATTCCAAGCATGTGTACTGTCAACAAATAAGTCTTCTTGTCAGTGACGGGCTAATAATTCCTGGAGTTAAATTGCATCTCTGAGGAGAAATCATCCTAACAAACAACAAAATTTTGTTTTTGTGGATAGGTAACACTGTTCAATACATCATGATAAAAGCCAGCACACTGCGGAACTCAAAAATATCATTTTATCACTGGATGGGTCCCAGTATTTGGTACAATATTAACCATAAATTCCTATAACTAAAAAGTTGAACTGACAAACACAACTGTCAAGTTCAAGTAGATTGTTTTGACAAATGACAGCACATTTTTCTTATTTTTTCTCAAAAGGTTTTATAAATGTTTGAATTTGAGTACCGGTATAAGACTTTTTAATTTGTTTCAGCCTCAAGAAATTCTTTAATTTGTCTGAATCACAGATTCAGTTGTGACCCGTCCCAAAACTCGCATGTTCTCAAGATTACTGTATGAGCTGTTGACTTTGCAAGTCATTGCCTGCATGGCATTATAAATCTTTATATGAATTTTGCAGGCACTGCAGTAATTCAATGAAACCAATTCACTTTAAATGAAGTTTGAATGCATTTTTAACAGTTATTTTATACGTTTTCATGTATGTAATGTTATAGCCCTTTTTCTTGTTAAACCTTTCTTTATCTTACTTGAAAAAATGTTTTACTTAACAACTTGTCTCTGAGTGAGCTATTAACTTCCCTTTTCCCCTAGTTAAGTTAACATTCCTGCCCATATTATCAATAATTTCTCCCCTCTTTTATTAAGATTGGATTTTCTTGTCTTCTTGAGTATAGACAACTGATAAGTTTCCTCTAGACAATATCCTTGATTACATTTATTTTAAGAAAAATGACTTTCTTGTGTTTTTTATTGGTACAATAGATACCACATGGAGGTACACAAAGTTTACTAATTATTTGCTTATATACTGAATGCTAAAATAATCTACACACTTTTACATTTTATTTTTAGCTCTTCTGGCCAAAGGCCAGACTGCTTATGATGTGGCATGGTGTTCGTTGTCTCAGCATAAACAATTGTTTGTTTACGCGTTAAAGTCTTCAGTTTTGATTATATCTCAATTAAACATATACGGTAGTTAGATATCCATGAAAGCTCAGTTCCTTTCGAAAACAAGCCATATCCGCCTATGCATGACTGGATTATGGTCCTTGATATGGTCAAAATTCTAGAAATTCAACTTTTTCTTGTATATCAATCAAACTTATACAGTCATTAGATATCCATGAGTTTTGGTACCTTTAAAAAAAACAGCCATATCCAAACCAGCCAGATGCACCCATGCATGACTGAACAAAAGGAGAAATTCTTATGATTGAGATTGCAAACAAAATGCAGTAACAACTCAATGAACTATTACACAAGGCTTCCCAACCATCTCACCTACCTTAATAATCAAGTTAGATAACTCTGTCTTGCATGTAATGTCCCTTTATTCTGGTGAATGTTTTTTTGTACATTTTTACTGATGATATCAGTAACTACTTGATGCATCACAGCATAACTGACCAAATTAAGCATGCTAGTAGAGCACAGGCCCTCATGTTTTATCTATTTTCAAAATAATTTAGTATGAACTTTTGATACCAAAATCTTTGTAAGACATTGACCTAACTTTTATACATAGACCATGGGCAATATTCTGTAACTGACCCCCCAAGTTGAGCGAGCTGTCCTCTGACAGCTCTTGTTTGACAGCCTAGGCATGTTGGAAGCAGTGTGAATTGAAAAGTACAGTGTTTTTTTACATCAGAAGGGTGTATGCAATGTTTTAGATTGAATTCTTATATCTCATAAAATTGTAAATTCAGAAACAACCTAGGTACTATGTAGTGATTGCTTCTCATTTTACCTTAAAATTTGTCTCAATTTTTGCTTCATAATTGTAAGGTTCATGTCATGCAGAAATTAAAACAATGTTTTAAGCTCCATGTTATGGATAAAGGAGATGAACAGTTTTTCATGTAACAACTTGGTAACATCCTGATTTAAGTTTGATTTATAAAAGTCAAGAAAGGGCCCCAGATATGGAAAGTATTTTGTGAAAATTTGATTACTGTTTTCCATGTTTCTCTACCAAACCTTATCTTGTGGGCACTCTTAAGAATCATCTGGATGAAGCGATTCTTAAAAGTACCCACATTGTTTAAGATAAGATAAAGTACCCACATTGTTTAAGATAAGATATTGGGGAGAAATGTGGAAAACAGACTTGATGTATTTCTGTGACACGCATCTTATCTGGAGCCCTGAGAAATGCTTATGAAACTTATGCCAGGTATATATCTACTTAAAGCCTCCCACAAAAAAAGACAAAGATCAGTGTCAGATATTCACTCCTGAACACCCCTGAGATGATGACCAACTGTTTTACAATTTCAACCAAATATCTCGTACTCATGATCTACTCCACAACAAGAGGAATTAATTGGCAACAAAGAAAAGTATATTTTGGTTCTTCATTTAATAGAATAAGGAATATTTAACAATACTTTTATTGAAGAGAATTTTCTTCATGATCCATACAATTAACCACTTAATATTAACATATATATCTTGGGTTACAGTTTAAAACCAAACATGTGAAAACGGTGTACATGGTAGACAAACTTTCTATTACCAGTTCACTTACACACACAAACACACAAATACACCCACAAACTGTCATGTAAGCACATGCAACCCTCTCTAAAATACTTCAGTTCAACAAGATACAACCATATTATGTACTACTTCTTGTCTTAACAAGGCCCTTTAACTTCAGACATACTGAACCAATACAAGAAGCTGTCAATATGGCCAATGTCAACAATAATTTCAAAATTATTCAAAAACAATAAAAATTTTCATGATTCTTCAAATTAGTTGAGAACAAGTGTGTTGTCCTCTGTAAATCTCTTTTCCAACATGATGTGCTGTCAATTTATACATAGCCTTAAGACAATTATACCATGTAGACTGTAGGGTGTGAAGAAAGTTCATTCAGTCAAAAATAAAAGTTTTTTCTTTCTTTACTTACGGTAATCCTGACCTTTTTATGAAATTGGCTGCTTACAAGTTCTAGAGCAGCAGAGTTATCACCCCTTGGAAGAAAAAAAAGGGGGACATCTTACAGTCACATCTTTAACTCTATATTTACCATGGGTACTAGTTATGAACCCCAACATGTATGCCTTAGTTAGCCACTGAACATGTGAGAAGTCTGGTCAAGGATTTAAGAGGTTATGAATTCTGAATGAAAGTCTGAGGTCAATTATTGCAGTAGCGAATCCATTCATTAGATAATAGATTCTTTACACAGAGATATGATAGGAGAGGACAAAACAAGAGGGCCATGATGGCCCTGGAGGCGCTCACCTGAAGATGGCAGTCATTTGATTTCATAGATAACAGAGAAAAGTTTTCTCATATAAATATATAAGAGCTAATATCATAGCTGTAGCATTTATGGTTTCAGAGGAATAGATTAACGATGTCACCTAAGGTACAATTATGTCAGGGTTTTTTTCCAATCTGGCAACTAGTTTTGGAAAAGAAGAATATTTAAGTTTTCACTATATACATATATGGAAAACTGACAGGAAGCCCTTTTTTTATCAAAATAATTTCAACAAATTAGTAGACGGTGACCAAAGGAACACATATGCAAAATTATTTCAAATCTGGCCACAAATTTTGGAAAAGAAGATTTTCCTTTCTGTTGCCATGGCAAACAGAGTTCTCATGGAATCCAATTCTTTGAACAACTTTGAAATGGGACTACCCAAGCAACATGTTGGTAAAGTTTTAATAAAATTGGCCAAGCCGTTTAGAAGGGAATTGTTTGAAACAAATGTTGACGGACAGACGTGAGAGGCTTAGAAAATATTAAACCACGAGCCTTGGTTTTTGGGCCAAGCATGATAAACTCTCCCTTTATTCAACACTAACCTAGTATTCTATTTATCCTATCATTCCATTTAATTTAGCAAACTTTTAAACAGAGAGAATCTAAATTTTCTGTGGGAATTCCCTTTAACATGATATTAGAGAGAATCTATGTCGCTCTACAAACAGTGACGTCACACATAAAAAGTAGTGGGTTCGTGGTTTAAAGCTAAGTTTATCTCATGGGGGTTTTTATTCAACAATGTCAGTCTGATGAAAGGATGATATACTTATCGTACACTGAAAAAATACATTTATTTTGTTTCTTCTATGCTTGTAAAGATGTTTAAAGGTATTTTAGTGCCAGATCTGAAGGTACTGAACATAAATTGGCAGGAAATGACATAAAGTTTTCAGATTATGATGTTCTCACTGTTTGCAACCCGGCGTCTTAACATGTAGCACAGAGCTACCTCATGAAAAGGGTTACAGTTAACCAGATGAGTGATATTATAACTTATAATTTCACAGGTAGATCATAAGGTTATAATTCACTGAGAAATCCCTATAATTCATGGAAAAGCATATAAGAAAATACAATTAAGACAATGGCATAAAATGTTGAAATAAAAGTGGGGAAGCTTCCACGCAAAACTTAAAAAATCTCCCGGCATTTCTTTAACTTTCGAGACATTCTATGACATATTTTATATCACTATGTAGGCACAGACAGTTGAATTTACACTTCACAATGAAGTGATAATACAGTCTCAGTGTTAACAGCACTCCCTTATAGGTGTAGTGATCACATCAACACTATACATAAAACCACATACTAGTAGATGCATTTAAACTCTACTTATTTGATATGCTTGTGAAAAGTAGCGCAAAAACGACTAATTAGGTCTTAAAATCAATCTGGGCATTTTCAGCTTATTAGGGGAGCAATAAGGATTGTCTTAAATGGAACTGTCATAGAATATGGTTTGGTCTGTAAAAAGATCTGAGAATGTGAGAATATATCTGGACATTGATACCAGTATGTTGTTTATCACAGTCAAATTACTAGCTCACTTTTGAGAGGCTTTAAGCATTTCAATATTGCATAAAACTGTGAAAAATTGCCTAATAAGACTTTCATATTTTTATTTCTGGGCTTTAATACGCTTTTTTAAATAAAATAATGAATTTTTTCCCCCAAAAGTCCGTTAATTTTCTCAAATTGACAAATTTTCTCATAATGGTTGATAAAGGTACTGCTTAATAAAAGCTCTACCTTAAACTGCTGTTGTTGGATAGAACATGCCAAACACTTTGAATAAGTGAATACTGGTAGAACAAGTTGATCTTATTTGACTTGTAATTTTAATCCAAACTTCATACATACATATCATACTATTAACCTTAAGCCTGCTGAAAAAAGTGTCGTCTGCTTAAACTGTCATCTGCCTGGATTTAAAAGTTCATCAGATTTGCTTAATATTTGGAGAAACATTTTGCCGTGTGTCAAACAGTTTGGATCCGTATTAGACGCTGAGTTACTCCATGTCTGATCTGGATCCAAGCAATTTGCATTTTCTATCACGGTCGTGCTTAGCAGGCTAAGGGTTAACTGCAATGACAGACCATGTGCAGAAAATAAATGGATGTCCCATAAACACCACCCATCAAAACCAAAATAAAGCTTTAAAGTCTAGATAAGCCAAATATGGAAATAACCTTTCTTTCTATTCCGAGCCTACATAGTTTCATTTTACTCTTAGTGATGACAAAGTCAAAAAGATCAATATAGATACAAAACAACCAACTTGCCAAACAAAAAATCATAAAATAATAATTCATAAAACATTTTCAAAGGTGAATCTTTTCTGAATGTCATTTAAAATGTTACCATAAATGCCAAGCAATCTTCAATGCATTTCAATGAACTTTTCTACCTGCTTAGTGACTAAACCCTTATATGGGATGGCACATTTGATTATTTGCTTGGCAGCTAAACACTGAAGAGTCATATATTCAAGAGGTGCAGCAATTTCATAAATAGACATCCCACGAATTAACTGCACAGGGGTTTTTCTGTCAGCATTGCAAGCATCAATATGTGCTCCGCTTTTTAAAAGGAAATTAAACACCTCAGATCTACAAGGGCGGTTACTGGCAGCAACATGAAGTGGGGTGTTCTTCTCGGCATCAAATGCATTAACATCTGCGCCAACTTCCACCAGTAGTTCTATAACAGGCAATGCTGGAAATGAACAAACTGGGTATCTTCCAACATTTGTTGTCTCCCTTGAACATGCAAGATGTAGTGGTGTGTACCCTTTGGCGCTAGTTGGGTTCAATCTTGTCAATCTATAAACACATATTTTGAAGTCATGGTCTTCCTCTACAGTCCGGCTGTTTTTCAGTCTGCACATTAAACACAGAATATGCATTATTATCACAAGAAGACGATTCGAATTTGTCATATCACGTTCTGAGGCATCCAATTTTTTCAAATGAGTACGCCCACGTTCAAGCTCATTGATAGCTTTCAACAGTACATTCATTATGTCTCTAAATGAGACAGCATGAGCAGGCCTATTTCTCCATTCTGTAGTCATAAATGAAAACAATTCTGCAAATGATAAAAAACTGCTTTGTGTCATTGGGCTGAAGGGTTCCAGAACTTCTTGCTGCATGTCTAGTGCATACATCCAAAGAAGGATACACCTGTCAAAATTACCCATATCAGCATACAGGGCACCTCTATATCTGATGTAGTAGGATGTGTCGGGATGAGCCGGGCCTAAAATTCTTTCCCGAACTAACAGAGCTTGCATTCTCATGTCGTCTGGATCTGATATCAACTCATCTAACTGCTCTACAGACATAACTTCTTTTGAATTTTCATAAGCTGGGTTTGTTGTTGTTGCATTAGGTTTAATTAAGGGATGGTGTTCATCAGAATATCTGTCCTCCATAGCCTCTCTCCAGAATGTTATAGCTCCCAACATATCTCGCTTTTTATCTACATATGTAGCCCCAAGGAGCTCTAGAGCATCAATTTTTTCCACTTTTGTACACTCTGATCTGTTTATAAGGAACTCAACAATTTTTGAGTAGCCTGCAACTGCAGCAGCCAACAGGGGAGTCATACCATAGGCATCTTTCTCCATCTTTGCATCGTGCTCCAGAAGTAGCTGCATGATCTCAAGACTTCCAGACTCTGCACAGTCATGTAGAGCAGTGTTTCCTATAAAAGAAGGAATGAAACTATTGCTAAGGAAATTCTAATAATTCCTAATAAACTGAAAAATTCATATTCACAATAAAGCAAAGTAATCAAAAAACTTCATGAAGATAAGAATTTGCATAAATAATTTTATGGTACTGCGTCTTTCAAAATCTAGATGTTAAACCAATATTACCAGTATTCTAGTTGTTATAAAATGTCTCTTTAGTAATAGTAGAATAATTGTGTTTGAAATAATTGCAAAAACAATACCAATAAGAAATATGTTTGATACTAAATCAATAGAGGAACATACTTTTGTGTTTATTTATTATCATCTTTAGTCCACAAGTTCACTGAAATGATGATAAATACAGTAAATGTAAATGTAAGATTCTATTCATGACATGAAACAAGAAAATGTGTCAAATGAATACACAAAGATCTCAATGTCTACATCCTTCTTCTATACGAAAAGCTAATTTTATCACCATCTAGTGACGTTGTTCTGAAAGTGACGTCATTGTGTTTTCCAGTTTAGTCAATCTCTTTAAAGAACTTCATAGTACCAGACCTGAGACCAGGATGCAAATATCGATAATACACTTATAAGTGTAAGTTATGGTATTAACTACAGACCCTGTCTATTCTCACCAATTCACTGGGAAAGGAAAGGTTGAAAGGAATGGAAGAAAGGCACACAGGCAAGCCAAAGACAAACCTATCTGCAGACGATTAGAGATCAAAAAGTTGAGGAAGGAACTATGTACCCTACAAAGTTGATTTTGACTGAGTGGCGAAGAAGAAAGAAGAGATTTAGCACAATTCTGTGAACAGCTAAGGTCATGTCTTAAGTCCCTAAACAACGAGGAGAGACTTTGAATAAAAAGGAAGATCAGGACCAAGAAGTGTGCCCTTTTGTAGCTGACACCTACATGTAAACTTACAAAGTCCCTGATTGGGGAAGAAAAGACAGCCAAGCTTGAAAGTAGCAAAGCTGAGACAGAACTTTTCCTAAAGCAAGCCCATGAAGACCCACAAAGACAGAAACCCCTAGGAGATGGCAGCAGAATTCAACCTGTTCCCCAGCCAAAAACACCTCTGGGGATGAAAGAACCAATGTTTAAAGAAGTAAAAGACTTTGTCGCAAAGGCTTGAACCAGCTCAGCACCAGGTCCTAGCTGCATACCATACAAGGTCTACAAAAAGTGTCTGGGGCCTCTCAGAAGTCTGTGGACACTCTGCCATCAAGGTTTGGAAGGAGGAGACAATCCTCCAATGCTGGCAAAGAGCAGAAGGATGTTTCACACCAAAAGAAAACAACTGCACCAACATCTGTCCAGTTAGCCTTGTGGAAAAGACTGAATGGCCAATCAGTAAGTACCTCCAAACATGGCTAGGTCTACCACCATTGTTCAGTAATATAGGGTTATATGAGCGATGTACAAAACTCCACGTACCACAAGTTTGCATCTTTGATAGAGAAGTACAAAGTGGCTTAAGCAAGGGTACACATGACTCTGCTGATGAGAAGATCAGGCAAGCTGGGATAGAGTTATGAACCGGTGGAAAATGGTCAGTATGCCAGGAAGTAAAACAGGTTGGGAACAGACTGAGCCATTTGGACATTGTTTGATCAGTCAATCAAGGCAGAGAAGGTTTGGGATCCAGACACCAACAACAGTGGAGTAAAGCAGACTCCCCAGAATCACAGATAAAGAAAGTTGAAGATAAAATTTGCCAAGTCAGAGCAGTGCAGATGGGACTGCAGTGAATCTGGACAAAATAGAGCCTGCCAGAGAGGAAACTAACCTGGCAAGATATGTGGCAATACCAGCCCCTCAAATTGAGTTTCCTCCTCCATTTAGTGTACAACCTGTTAACGACTCCAGCAAATCTTAAAAGATGGAAGCTTGTGGACCATGACACCTGCACCCTTTGTGACAGCATACTGTCCTCATGCCCTGTGGCACTTTCACAAGGATGCTAGGTGCCCTAGGGATAAAGGGACTGATAAGAAAAACTGTTGTCCATGACTAAGTAAAGGAGACAGACTCAGGCGTTCTGAAACAAGCTGTAAGCCAACACAGACAAGTAGAGGCAAAACACCCAGCAATGGATAGGCACTTGTCTGATGGTCTTTGTTTAGCAGAGACTGTATTTCTACACTAAAGTAAAGAGTTTAATACTCCGTCAGAAGTAGTTTTATGTGATAAAATTTAGTAAAACATAAAGGTAAATACTCAATTCCATCTAAAGCTTATCTGAACTTAGAGAAACTTTTTGAAAATGTCTGTTTTTATGTCATGAAATGAAATCATACTTATGCCTTGCATCAAGAATCTTTTAAGGCTTTCTCAGCTATTAACAGTAACAGTCAGTACACCTGTTTGCTTTGAAATTTTCAAATCAAGTTTTATATCCTAGAAATATCTATTGTAAGGCATTAAATAAATGATACAACTTGCACATAAATTGTTCTTATATTCACCTTTAACACTTTTCCTGTTAACATCAGCACCTTTCTCGAGTAGATATTTGGCTATGTCATAGTGCCCTTTGTAACAAGCTATCATCAAACAGGTATGACCGTGTCTGTTAGCAATCTCAATGTCTGCTCCATTTTCAACCAAATATTTTACAATTTCAAAGTGACCATCAAATGATGCTGCTCGAAGTGGTGTAGAGTTAGTCAGCGTTGTCTTGTTCACACTTGCAGTCCGAGCCACGAGAAATTCTACAATATTCAGGTACCCTGCTGCTGCTGCACACCACAGGGGTGGGGCTCCCTCGATGGTCTCTCCATCAAAAGTCACCGACCCCACCTGCTCAAGATCGGCATTACATTGTTCAATTAAATACTTCGCCACATCAAAATGGCCATTCCTACTGGCCATAATCAAAGGAGTCGCGCCATTTGTTTTAGCGTGGATTAGTTGACCTACGACATCTTTTGATTTGTGATCGAGGAAAATCTTGAGACGGTTTAGTTTTCCGTCTCGGGCTGCGTTATAAACGACACTTCTATATTCCATGTCCCAACCCTCGCACATGGGAAGAATCTGGCATTGTACAGCCAGTATTTCGACGGAATGATTTACCCAGGTTGGGTATAATAAAGGATAAAAGTCTTATTTATTCAACTAATTGTCAAATATGGAGAAGTGTTATATTGATGATAGGTGGCGCTGTCAATGCAATAGGTCATTCGAAAAATACGCTTCATCGTGAAACTAACTGGATATGCGGTTTCACATTTTATCCAAATTAAGTGCTTTGATAAGCATCCTTAAAACTCTATTCATACTATAGGCCTAATATATTAACAAATTACATTATTTGAGGATAGCAGTGCATAGTGTCAATTTGAGGATGTTATGTCGACACAGACTGAGGTTGACAGAATATGCCGAATGTTGACAATATGCTCCCCGCCCCATTCTCAAAGAATTCAATATTTGTTTAATTATACCATACACATAAATAGTTTATCCTGAATTACTTCCATTCCTTTACCTGATTTACCCAAAAAAAGAAAACACTATAATAATCTATACTATTTATGGAAACTAAGCCGTGCTATTCCTACATTTTACCATCACCTAGCTGTTTTAAAACAGATAAAAAGGGCTTTGAGTGATAAATCAATATTTCCTCTTGATTGGGTAGGTCTGGGAGAGAGAAAAAATGCTTTGTCTCAACTCACCCTCACCCCCTCCCCCCCACTACCACCACCACCAACCCTACTCTCTGGTTCCTACGCATATAATATACGATACGAATGCATATAGGTGTGTGATCAGACAAACGGCAAACTGTTTCTTTTATAAACATATTGTTTTTCTCATGACCTGGGTAAATTACGTTTCACCGTTTGTACAAAAACAAGATTTTGGCTTCCTGGTTATTTACGCTTGATAAGTCATGACAAAATGAGACATCACTAATAGGTCACGATTTTAGGACAGGTATGTACCCAACTTATTTAAGTCTTAAATAAGTAAAAATCTGTATGTAATAAAACAAATTAGAAAGTTCTTTAACAAATTAAGTTTCTCGAATACTTAATTTAATTGCCCATATTCGTCGATTTTCGAAACAAGATAAGTAAAAAAATAACAATATTCGAAGCTTTTGTGATTTAAAAAGCTGCTATGCTTATAGCTGTTGAAGTAAGCTGGTTTAAAAAACGATTCTACAGATCATGTGATGAATGAAACCTTCGAAGTTTATACAAATTATCGTATTTATAATATATACACAATATTACATGTATTATGAAAATGGTTAATTTATTAGTTTGAGCCATAAAATTTGGTGGTTAAGGAGGATTTTTAAGATGATTTAAATAAAAAACAAAAAACTATCAGTTGCATGATAAGCGTACAAAGCATTTATCCTTAGAAACAGTTACCTTTTTAATATTATATACAATATTGTTATACAGTCTAAAATACAGAAGGCTCATATTCCTAATTTTCTGAGTATTTGATTTAGTGCTTTTAAGTCGAAGGACCATGGAACTCTCTGATATCTGGCACATATGTACCTAAGCTTATATTGTTTTGAATGAAGCATACTACATGTTGTGATCAGTACTCAAAGAATAGAATTCAAAGAGCATGCTAGGGATTGGTGCCCAAAAAAAATTTACCAGCTCTCAGAACTACAAATAAGCTTTTAAGTGAAATGAGTATGTCATATTCAGTTAGTAACTTAATCTACCAAAGTGAGTTTTGCCAAGGTGTAAGCAAACTAAACTAAATTGAGCTTAACTTTCATACAAAGCGTATTTATGTTTTTAATGGATATACGATTGCAATAAAGTTTGCATCCAACCTCAAATTCAGTAACCATTCTTGAGAACATTCTTAGACTTTCAAGAGCTCATGTATGTCATCTCAAAATCATATAAAAACATAGACTGAGTTTTGTTCAAAACATGACCTGGGGCTCCTTATTAGCAAAATGAATCGGGCCCAAATATGAATTTGATGAGCCTTAGGACTAATATTATCCAGATTTTTTAGCACTAGTGATGGAAAGAATTTCAACAGCAATTTTTGTAGTTGAGATAGTCTGAACTTAATCAAATGTCAGGACAAAAGATTTCACTTTTCAGTTAAAGTTGCAAAGCAAATATACTATGATATTAATACCTTTTCAAATTCATTTTATTTTTAAAAAACACATTGAAGTCATATTTTTACTTCTTGCAGTAAGTAGACATGTATTTTGCATCACCCATATGACCGTTTTGTTTCCCATTGAAGTTTCATATGGAAACAGGAAGGTTATCAACAACTTGCCATATTAGTGGTTATTCTTGTATAAACAGGAAAGTAAGTTTAAAACCATCTTTTTAAGGATGGCCAGTGTAGTTGACAGATTCAAAAAGCGTAATGCTAAGTCCAACCAGTCGACAGAATGGTCAAGAAGTGGCAGTTTTTTACACAAGCCTGAGCGAGGCTGGATACACCCAGATGAGCAGTTGGCAACTGATGGTGGCATATGTTATGGGGTTAGAGTAAGTATCTTTGGGATATTTTTACTGTAATGAAATTACTGTAACAGGGAAATTGTAATGCTTTAGCCAGTTTCAATACTTCAGTATTTTTTAAGAGGTATTTCATTACCCCTTACTCTTCTCGACCTGCAGTGTAAGTTTTTATTCCTGGGATTACCTTTAGATTCTTCACCTGTTTTCTACTTCTTTACATGAAGTTGTTCAATTTCATTTTCATGGGTAATTTTGTTAAGTTTTTGCATTTTGTATGCATTTCATTTTGAATATAATGAGTGTTCAGTAAAACAATTTTAAGCTTAAAGGCATCACTCTACTTACTTTCTTAAATTGAGTGAAATTTCCTCTTTATTTTACCTGATGCTGTTTTCTTATCCCATAGCTGATGTTCCCTGCTGCTGTTATCATATCCTATAGCGAATATTCACTGCTGCTGTTTTATATCTCATACCTGATGTTCCCTGCTGCTGTATTGAATTCCATACCTGATGTTCTCTTCTGCTGTATTATATCCCATATCAGATGTTCCCTGCTGTTGTTTTATATCCCATACCCGATGTTCCATGCTTTTGTATTATATCCCATACCTGATGTTCCCTGCTGTTGTTTTATATACCATACCTGATGCTGTTACCACCTGAAATTATGACTGATCCTGTTATCATATCCCATACCTGATGTTCCCTACTGTTGTTTTATATCCCATACTTGGTGTTCCCTGCTGTTGTTTTATATCCCATACCCGATGTTCCATGCTTTTGTATTATATCCCATACCTGATGTTCCCTGCTGTTGTTTTATATCTTTTACCTTATGTTCCCTGCTGTTGTTTTATATCCCATACCTGATGTTCCCTGCTGCTGTTTTTTATACTTTACCTGATGTTCCCTACTGTTGTTTTACATCCCATACTTGGTGTTCCCTGCTGTTGTTTTATATCCCATACCTGATGTTCCCTGCTGTTGTTTTTATATCCCACACCTGATGTTCTCCACTGCTATTTTATATCCTTTACCTGATGATACCTGCTGCTGTTTTATGTCCCATACTTGATGCTTTCTGCTGCTGTTTTATATCCCATACCTAATGTTCCCTGCTATTGTTTTGTATCCCATACCTGATGTTCCCTACTGTTGTTTTATATCCTATACCTGATGTTCCCTGCTTTTGTTTCATATCCCATACCTGATTTTCCCTACTATTGTTTTATATCCCATACTTGATGCTCCCTGCTACTGTTTTGTATCCCATACCTGATGTTCCCTGCTGTTGTTTTATATCTTAAACCTGATTTTTTCCTGTTGTTGTTTTATATCCCATACCTGATGTTCCCTACTGTTGTTTTATATCCCATAATTGATCTTCCCTGCTGCTGTTTTATATCCCATACCTGACGCACGCACACACACAATGTGAAACCTGTAGTCTTTCCCAATTTTTGGTCTCACGGGCTCAGTTGTAAGTCATTGTATGACTAGAAATAACTTGCAGTCTTGTAACTTGTAGGTTCATATCCCAGCTTTGGTGATACAGTTTTTCAATGAGGAGAACTTAGAAGCTGTTCAGCTATTTTGTGGAAGGTCTGGTCCTACCTGGAACTCCTTTGGTCTTCTTTCACCAAAAAATGCTAGATAAGTCCCCTATGACCTGAGCTATGCTGATGTGACTTAAACCCCTATGAAACTTATCATTTTTAGCTCGACTATTTGAAGAATATGGGGGCTATTGCACTCACCCTGGCGTCGGTGTCGGCGTTGGTTAATGTCTTTAAAAAATACTTATATCTTCTATACCATCCAACATATTACTTCAAACTTGGCATACTTGTTTCTTATGAAAATATAAACAAGTGCAGCAAGTCACATAACTCTGTCAACTATATTTGCAGAGTTATGCCCCTTTTTGTACTTAGATT
>JAULCC010042989.1:0-15163 GCA_032358795.1 Nuttallia obscurata | reverse complement strand
TAAACTGAGGGTATCCGAATATGATCGATTTCTCAAAGTTGAGCTTGAGATCGACTTGAGAAGTTTAGTGAAAGCGGACCCTGTACAGTTGACATCATTGTTCGGACACAAGGATGCTCGAACTGTGAACTAACGCCATATTTAGGCAGTGTGCTTTGCAATGTACGTAATTTGCATGTTCTTTCCCATTAGAAAGTGCCTAAACTCCGCGATATTTACCAGACATGTTCGATGCCCGTCATAACACTGAGCTCTAACTCTTAAGACATCAAGGCCAGCTTACTGTAAAATGACACAATGTTGGTACAAAGTTCTATTGATTTGACCGACGCACATTCAACGAAGCCTAAACATTCCTCTCTTACAGTACAATGATCGTCAACAAATCCTACACAAAGAGATAACTGTTCTTGAGTTGATTTGTCGGTAGCTTCATTAACAATTATTGCAAAGTACGGACAGTCGTTAAGAATTTTACCTGTTCTGCACAAATGCCAATTATTTCATTTTGAATGTCTGGTGAAGTGTATTTGGCATTAGTTTAAACAAAATGTTATTGTTTATACATGTACATAACAATACAAATTACATAATTTCACACATTCAATACATATTTAAGCAAAAGCGTCGGCCACAAGTTCTTTCAACATTAATTACGGCCCTTCCCTTTTACCGGTTTGTTTTCCCTTAACGTGATGCGTTACCTGATAACAATATCCACTATGAGTATAAACAATAGTTTAGTTTAAACATATTTTCATTATGATACCTACAATTGGGTCGGGTCACAAGTTGTTACAATATTATGTGTTTTTGGCATTGGAGTGTGCACTAGTTATGTTCTCTAACAGAACCTTGTCATTTTGTGCAAACGCGAGAAGTATTGCGTAGAAATAACTAGCCTCTTCTGTATGGCCACGTAGGGGTATATTTTGCTTTGCACAATGAACATCACTTCAATTATTCTTTTCAATATCTGTGTGTTATGTTCTACAGTTGCCCTAGCTGAGTCTGACAGTTTCTTATACTCACTTTTACCAGACTTGATGTCTTGATAACATACAGCTCGAACAAAATCATTGATATGACACTCTTTACTTTCATGATGCTTAACCAATGTTGACAGGTTCTTCCAAAAATAATGCCAGATGTAAATGTCTTCGGACGACCATCAGTCCCTCCTAATAGGCAGCAACACACACAGTAAAGCGCATCTTTTGTTTTTGAATACCGCAGCCATGTTTTCTCAAGTAGCCATTTCCAATTTAGCCTTCGTTGTTTTTTCATTTCTAAATGTGCTATAAAGCAATATGTTTCAATAATTATCACTTTGGAAATAATGAAAATACACAATATATTTTCGCGAAAGAACTTTTAAGTAATGGAAAGAAGTCAAGCGAAAAGCAAACTGCACGGCTTAACTGCAGTACATAGGCCTCGTGATTAAAACAATCATTGAGGATGTGCTCATTTTTATGCTTAACATTTCTTACATTATATTGGTGTAAATGTATCATATGATATAGTTTAGCGAGTCATAGTCGTGCATTTCTGAGAACGAGAATAAGTCAATGTTGTTCAATAGTGATATAGTGCCTGAATACACTAAAACTGTATATCATAGTCATAACTGCTACATTTTTCTCTCCAAAATACAAGCTAAAAGAAGCACTCGGATGTCAGTAATGTAGTCAAAACCTTCAGCTGTGTTTTAAATATCACGTGTTATAAGATTCTTTAATAATTATAGCTGTATTGCAAAAAATACTGTTTTCTATTATGGGTGTCTTATCAAAGCATATTTGGGACGCTTTGTCAATCGGCTTACAGCTGACTCTACAGTCTATGCAAAGCTTGTTTGACACCAGCAATTTAGACTGCATGATTTAATAAAAGATTTGTTTGCATGAAAACTACGAGTAGCTAGAGCATTCTTTGTCCAGGTCTGATTAAGCATCCCCAACTTTTATAGTGTTTAGCTTATTCTCTCTGATCATACTTAATTACCTTACAAAAAAAGAAAAACTAATTCGGTTTAGTCCGGGGATGAAAAAAATCATTTGACCTGGAATTTGAACTTGGTCGCCTGTATGGCAGTTCAGCGTCTTACCAACTGCACTACGATACCGCTATGAAAGTTGTAGATTTATATTAGGTCTATATATATATGTTACTCAATACATTTTATTCTTTAATGAATTCGAGAACATTTATATAGCTACAACGGAAAAATAATGTAGATCTAGAAAGATCTGGGGTTTTTTTTCGCGTGATGTTTATATTTTATAAACTGTATAGTCATATGTATCAGGATTGGGGAGAAATCAATCTATCAGATGCAATATTGAAAATGTGTCATATATGACCAGACTTTCCGAAATGGAAATGGGTAGGACAAACAAGACGACCAGACATCAACAAGAAATCGTCGCTTCGTTTCTTCGTCAGCGGCACAGAAATCTACGCTACCTATAACTGGATATGGAGGTTCCAGATTTGCCAAAAAGCGCTCAAAAACTTGATGCTACAAACCTCACTCTGCCGTCATCGACTATGAGTAATATATATTTATAGAAATAACCGAAAATAACCAAAGTTTCACGATTAGAACTTACCCACTCGATGCTGACAAGAAGTTACCGCGTCACTCGAATTAGAATCTACGTCCTTGTTTATGGATTTGTTCAATATTGCTAGGGTGATTTGTACATCATACATCCTGAAAGAAGTAGCACAACAGGAATACATGTATATATCTTTACGCATGTAGCATTACATAGGACACTGGCCATTGAAAGCTGTTGCACATTACGAATATATATCTTTACGCAAGAAGCATTACATGTACATAGGAGACTGGCCATTAAAAGCTGTAGCACAACATGAAAATATATCCCTAGGCAAAAAGCATTGCATAAGACACTGGCCATTGAAAGCTGTAGCAAAACACGAATATATATCTTTAAGCAAGTAGCATTCGATAAAACACTGGCCATTGAAAGTTTTAGCACAACATGAATATATATATTTACGCAAGTAGCATTGTATACTTATTAGGACACTGGCTATTGAAAGCTGTAACACAAAACGAATATATATCATTACGCAAATACCATTCCATTGGAAATTGGCCATTGAAAGCTGTAGCACAACACGAATATATATCTTTACGCAAGAAGATCTACATAAGACACTGGCCATTGATTGAAAGATGTAGCACAACACGAATATATATCTTTACGCAAGCATTCGATAAAACACTGGCCATTGAAAGTTTTAGCACAGCACGAATATATATCTTTACGCAAGTTGCATAACATAAGACACTTGCCATTTAAAGCTTTAGCACAAACATAAATCCTTACACATCAGCAGCAAGTTCTACATAATTAAATGTGGAAAAAAACACTAAAATACTATTAGCAAATGTATTTATTTAACAAACTTCACAACCACTGATCTTCTGTACGAAGTTTTGATCTCAGCTAAAAGAAATAATTTCTCCAATTTTTCTTGTGCAGTCTAAAAATATCTAGAATGAATAAATTTTGTTTTTTTTGTTTTGTTTCTTTGGAATTTAACGTGTCTTTCACAGTATTTCAGTCATATCGCGACGCCCAGCCCATTACAGATGGATGAAGACCCCGGGGGACCTCTGTACACAATTCAGGCACAGAGAGCACCCGGTAGAACAGCCGACCTACTGAAAGCCAGCTGAAAGGATTTCTCACTTGAGAAATCAGAAGTAACAAGAGCGGGATTCAAACCCCCAGCGGTGGAGGGCTTAGAGATTGTAAGTCAGCGATTATACCAACTCAGCCACGGAGCCTCCACAGATAAACAGTTTTGCACCATCGCGGACTATTATGACAAATTGTAAATGTTAATTTTAGATGACGAGCATAACAAGATACCCCTACACAATAACGATATGTTTTAAGTGTCATTCGAAATACTGCTATGTTTACATCACGTGTGTATTTGTTAGAGGTAGTGTATTAGCAATGTATGTATTTCCGAAAGGAGGTAAAACCGTGAACCACGTAAATGAGTTCCACTTGATAAGTATGATCGTTGCTATGTGAGATAAGATTTTTTTTCTTCTCGTGAAAAATAAAGGTAATACATGCATGTTCACGAAAAGCGCAGCCAACAGGGCGTAAATGATCTATTTTAAAACATTTGATTTTCTATCATTTAATGTCTTTAATAACAGCATTATACTTATTCAATGCCGAAATCAACTGAAGCTGCCGAAAACATAAGAAGGTGGGCTAACTTCGTAGTTTTGATACATAACAGTCGTATTTATTTTCTGGTTTTGCAAATCGCCCGCGCCGATCACGAATATTTGTCATTTATTCGTTCATGGAAATATCCAATGTGACGTCAGGGCACGATGGGAATTGTTTTACCAAGTTGAGTAGAGTTCTAAAGCTTTAAACTGTTGACGATGTATTTGAATTGAAAATTTCATCATACATATCATTTTTACATCATGAACCGAGAACGAGGGATTCCATGCATTTACGTTGCTTAGCAACGACGCGGTTCATCCGTATAGTGAACATTTAATGGAAAGGGATTTACAAAGCGATCATGAGCCAACGATTTATAGTTGATGTGTAACTGCAAAACAATGTCCTTAGATTCGACAGTAATTAAGAAAATTGAGAGGACAAAATAAATTAATATTTATATATAAACTTAAAGGTTACGTCTTTTGTAAATTCTCGTAGTGTATGTGATTCCTTGTTTTGGTAAATAGCGACTCGCTATTTGTTCTTACAACTCGTTCAACACAATATTTGCACATAAAAATGCAATAACATATAATATATTATAAATTTATATCGTTTTCGTTATTTCATAGCATTGCACACTAAAACATATGCTGTTAAACGCGTAGGGGAATTACAAGCACAAACACTGCCTGCAGGACAAACACACATTTTAATTAAGAGAGCTTGTGTTATAATGCATTTACAATTCAATGAAGTATTTGAGGTTTTCAAAAGGATACATGTTAACGGTTATTTACTTTAGGTGTTTCAGCAAGGGTCCAATTAATAGGTAAGATGCATTGTACAATTTAGTGCATATAAAAATTGTAAACAGCTCTTATAAAATAGGTATGGTGCTGTTATGAGTGCGAAATATATACATACTTAAATGCAAATATGACAATACAACCATTAGCAATGTAAGGCGCACATGTATAAGTAATTTGTTATTTTAAAATTGAATGAAAAATAATGGTATTTTTAAACCGGTAGGGAGGCTAGACATACTCGTATGCCATCAATGGTACCATGTGTTGCCTGATAAAACTGACATAAGACACAAGATTCTTTGAAATGCAAACCCACTCTAGGGTATAGCTTGACGAAAGTGCACAATATTATATTTCATGTTCGGAATACATACTGTAGGAAATCGTTAAGCAACATGTGACATCCTTTGGATTGAAACAGCTGTATAAGGTTTACTGGGGAAAACCTGTCGACAGTAAAAATTATTATGCCTAACTGAGTAATGGTTGCGAACATAAGCCAGAGTGCATGAAGTGAACGTAAATTGCCGTCGTCATGGAATAATATATCATACTGTCCATATCGTGTATTCCCACCCTATGGGTAATGACAACAGTGCATCTACACCTCATGGTTTCATAAAGAGTTCTAACGATATAAATAGGGATACTCTCTACATAAAACCTGTAAAGTGTCTCTGATGTTCATGGCGTTATTTTTATTTCCGTTGTATTTTGCGGCCTCCATGAACGTGGCGTGTCTGCTACAGATCCTGTATGCTGGTGTCTGATCTGAATATGGTGGAAAGGCACAAGGGTCATAATTTAAATTCGCGTATTGATTATTCTAATACAGTTGTTGTTCGAAAACTGTTTTATCATTTTCTATATGTATATATGTATGTTTATAGTTGTAGTTTTATATTTTTCTGTTATTTTTAGTTTTTAAACTGAATAATGCTACCGGTTTTCAATTGATATGAGCGAAATGAGCTAACGACCACTACAATGTGCTTTGTGCTAAATGCAATATATAACGACTTGCGATTGTTTCATTCTGCTTGTTTCAATACGCTTGTTTCAATCTGCTTAGGATCTTTTGGTAAGAATTTATTTGCTAGCTCTGTTGAGTCAAGATGTTTGCACGATTCGCTATTTCGCACAGTCGGAACGTAAGGAACAGTAACCGAATGTAAATGCACAGAGTTCAGAAGAAGCTGTTCTGACTGTGCGGTTTGAAAAGAGGGAATACGAGGGACATTTGATAAATTGTTGGCAATGATCCAATATATTTTATCGTTTTCACGTTCATCCATTAATGTAGCATACCGATGGAAAGAGTATTGATTTTCCGTTCACCTGGCAAAAAATTACACGCGAATCACGTGCAAATGAACTTTTAAATGAAGTTTGAAAAAGCGTGGTATATTTTATTGGCTATAAAAATGGCTGAAGCTAAACGGATTTGCGCGAGGAGCAAAGGGCGTATTGCAAAATATATTCGGAAGTTACTTGTCTTGAGCGCTTTAGATATTCAGTCTGATTTAGTCACTGATTTAGTCAAGGTATATGGAAAAAAGTGCTCTTCCGTATCGCACAGTTACCCGGTTGCTTTCTCTCTTTAATTATAGAAGATCTACCATTAAAGTTGGGGGCCCGTCCAGGGCGCCAGAATCTGCAGTGTCTGACAAAGACATCTGCACTGTAAAAGATATAATAGAAGCAGATGCCAGGTGAACTGTTGAACAGATCAGGGAGATATCGTGTCTCAATTCGTCATGTTTTTTATTTTTTATTTTAAAGGAGCAGTTAAACCTACGCAAGTTTTGTAAGTGCTGGATACCTCACTTGCTCGCCCATGAGCAGAAGAGGTAGTGGGTAGAAAAAGCTTCGGCTCTTTTCATAATGTTTAGAAATAAAGATCCCAGTTGCCTCAAAGAACCATGGCTGTATTTGTTTTAATCTGCCACTAAAGAAATTACAAAATATCGATAGGTGCAAAATAATGAGCGGCCTGTAATTGCACGGCGAAGTAGAAGTGTAAGACGCGTTATGTTTGCCATGATCTTCGATTCCAATGGTATCATGGCCCAAATCCCAGTCCCTGAATGCATATGTGTTACAGGTATATTATACAAAGAAATTATACAGGGGTCCGCGGCATCAAGTTGTTACATGA
This sequence comes from Nuttallia obscurata, assembly GCA_032358795.1. Taxonomy (NCBI): domain Eukaryota; kingdom Metazoa; phylum Mollusca; class Bivalvia; order Cardiida; family Psammobiidae; genus Nuttallia; species Nuttallia obscurata. Next base: position 7,952 of record JAULCC010042989.1, on the reverse strand, counting down.
CAATGCACAACCCCATCGTGCAGCCGTTGTACAAGATTATCTGAAGAAGCATCATATTCATGTTTTAACACACCCTCCATATAGCCCAGATATCTCTTCCTGTGACTTTTGATTGAGCCAATATACTAAATCATGCTTGCGCGGGCGCCACTTTGAAACGCCTTTTAGGCAGTGCAGTATATCACTATATACACAGAAATTCCCAAGAACCCTTCAAAAGTGCATTTTCTGAGTGTCTAATTCGACTTGAAAGTGTGCACAGTCGCAGGGAAAGTACTTTGAATGTCTCAAATAGTCATTTATGGGTTAACGATAGATGTTTGAATAACCCGCCGCTGTTGCCATTACTTATCAAATGCCCCTCGTATAGGAGGATTGGGTTCTGAACACACTAGATTAGTAGCAAGAGTCATGGTCACTCAAGGCCAAATATTCGAAATTGCTCTTTCAAAGATAACCTGGAAGTAAAGATGTGCCTGGTTTGCGGTTCGAACCCATAACATTTTTATTTTTATTCCGGATAATATACAAGGCTCAGTCTGGAGCATATGACATATTTACAAAGTCGGTGTGAAGTGCACAACATAAAGTAAAAGATGACCACTGGAATACTAGCACCATGTTCTAACAAATTGATTTAACACACACACTGCATTCCTCCCTGCATTAGTATTTAAGGTCAATCGAGGCACTCATGTCATTAAGTAGTCCTGACGCCCGTTGTGTAGTTTGGACCCATAACCCCTGGAACATAAGAACAGCGATCGTACCGAACGAGCGAGCCAGACAGCTTGGTGTATCTATATAACGTCGCTTCCCAGTGTAACAAGAAAAGGCTTGCTCACCGCCAGGCATATGTAAAACAAGCAAAGTTTCTACACTGAAATTTAATGAGTTAAATCATTCTACTTGTTTAATAACGTGGCCTTAGTGACCGAATAGTTATGGAATTTTTTATACAATCTCTCAGCGATTCACCGCTGTGGATTTAAATCCCTGTATGTACAGTCGCGATTTTTCAAACACAGAAACATTCTCGCTGGCTTTTTGTAGATCGGTGGTATCTCCGGGTGTGCTCTGTGTCTGAAATAATTTACAGATATTCTGCGTGGCCTTCCCTTACATGTAATGTGCTGAACTTTGCGATATGCTTGAGATAATGTTGAAGCGATATCAAATGCCATAAACAAACACAATGAATTGTAACTTTACTGCGAAGCAGCTCGGGTGAAACCCGACTATAGATAACATGTATGAGCAAACAGCAAAAACAATACACTCTACCTTGCCCCTCTGTGAAAATGTTGGTCGGTCACTAGAATTTGAACCCCATAGGCCGCCGAAAGGCGGCTGCCATTCTTGTTTTGAAATGGGCAGGATATAAATAAATTGATAACGGAACGGCAAAGGAATTTTTTTAAACTACACATTTTAATATAAAAGCTGAACGCTGGTTTATGCAAGGAAGGACAGGTATAATTCTAGACACCTATATGCCGGTTTTTGGTATCGGAACTCATCGGCATTTATCAATGACAATCTTGTCTTGGACGAAGATGGTAGAGTGGTTACGAACGAGCCTTGAAATGAAATAAACTGGTACCCTTTCACAAACAACAACAAAATGAAAGTTGGCCGATATCAATATGCATAGTAATTCCACTAAAATAGCAAAAAATGAGAAAATACAATCTGATATAAAAGTCTGAATCGAGGTAGGGCAACATTCGTTGGCTATTTATCGCACTAGAGACCTTTTAATGCTGATGTTTTCGGTGACACTTTCGAAAGTTTCGGTACACTTGTTCACTTGTTATATATTGCAATGCAAGTCGTTCTGAAACATATTGCTGCTTCAAAAGTAAAACTTTTTTGGTTCATGGCTCAATTTGTAGACTGGAATGGATAAGTGTCTAACTGTGAGATAGCATTCAACGGGTGGCTGTTGAGCGATACTAGGCTACCGACACTGACTTTTAATGTGAACCGGTCCATTTCATTTTATGAATCATTTCATAATTTCAGAGGGCATTTTCAACGGGAAGTATTTTTCTGCATCAGAAACTGAAGTTTCATCATTCCTAGTTCTTACCTCAAATTTGTAGAATTGGGTGGAGAGAATAACATATAGCTGTGTAACGGTACAAATCTAAATTGTTATTTTGAACTAGTCCAATTAATGTCATGAATCAGTTTATTTGATGTAATCAGGGTATATAATTGTGACAGTATTACCCAGTGACAACACTGCAGATAATGACAAAAAGACTCCAAATTTAGCTATCCTGATGTTGAACTACACTTTTTGTCAATTCCTGATGACTTGTTTCTATTTAAAGCTTCTGTTTATTCCATTTACAATACATTCCAAGTTGTTATCCACCTTTCAAGTTCATGATAACAAAAAAGAATCATCTAACTTTCATTATGATTTTTTTTTATGATATTACAGTGCTCGCGGCTCTGCCGTGTCACTATCTACTGATTAACTTTGTTACAAAAAAGCATAACATGAGTAATTTATTGACTGCAAGATTCTTTAAACCACCAAGTGTTTTTTTATTTTACTAGTCTTGGTTATTTTGTAATATTTGAAGAACAAAATAATAGATTTACAGTGACTGCAGTTGACATGAAGTATATCTAAAAAAAATACTTAGACATTTTGTGTGCTGTTTTTTCTCTGCAATTTTTTACACCTATTTTTTACAAAATAATTTTAGAAATTGGTTTAGAAATATTTATCACCACATCTCATTATGCCTAGCTAGGCTTGAACCTAGGAATTTGATGGTATTAATACAGCAAAATTTCTTTTTAAGAATTGAGATTCACTAGCAAAATTCTAGGAGTTTACTGATAAGCGTATTGATAAAGTGACTGACAACTCTCTTTGGGTGTCAAATGAAACAGTGGGAAACGTTGCAACCAACACCTGGGCATGAGCTGTTGGGTCTTCAATTTACTTTGCCTTTGATCTACTGGATGAGTTATCTGACTCCCGAGTCTGATAGCCCATCTCACCAGAGAAATATAAGCTATCTCATTAAAACAGTAAACCTGTAACCTGTTGTACTTGCATCAGCATTATACTTTGTTATGATAATGTAAGTATTGTGTTGAAAATATTTTAATTCAATCAGGTGAATATATATTTTAAATGGTACTTTTTTCTTGTCTTTTTTCAACAGTTGAATGATGTAACAGATTAAGATTTGGAGTTTTTCATCACTGACCTATCCGGAATATGATTCTCAGTAACATGGGTGTTTGTAGTGTCATGTGTTTTGGAAAGCTGTTATTTGAATCAGTATTTCATATTCATGGAGGTGTTGTTACCGTGACTATCAACAGTGGAAGCGAACTTGCAGTTTTCCTCTGTAAAGGCAAGTAGATATCGACAAGAGTTCAATTAAAACCTCAGATTGATCAACTGCGATGGTGACTGAAACTTTTCAGACCTTCAGACTGGATAAATCTATAACTAAAATCATGCCTGAAACTTGCTGTGTATTTTTTCATGTAGAACAAAATTAATCTTGAAGCAGTCTTTATTTATGATTTGCACAAATGAAGAACAAATAAATAAAAACATATCAATGAATTTAATTGATTCATCTTAAATAATTGTTCACATAAAAACACCTTAATATCCTGGTGGTGCTCTAGGATGGGCTTTTGTGACCAGCCTTTGTCTTTTTCTTTCCTATCACCTGTTATTAGTTTCGTTTAATACTGATTTGTTCACTGTAATTTATTTCAATAATTTATTCTTGTTAAGAAAATAAACTTTAAATCTATTTTATAAAGCACCAGTGAATTGGATGATATTGATCACCAGGTCAGCAGCACAGAGTTATGCCCATAACCCCCTGATTTGTAAAAAATCTACATTTCAGCTTAAATCAATGCCATATTTCTGTTCTTTACCTGTCTTGCATTAATCATATGGCATTGAGATCTCATATACTATATGTTTGACCTGGGCCATGCTGCATAGTAAGGACCCCTGAGTTGAGGGAAACTGCTTTTGAGGCTCACAAGAGCACTCTGTCACCTGTAAAGATAAGTCTTGACCATATCAGTTTTCATGGTCTATCCACTATTTCCAAGTGAATACTATAGAGGTTATTAGTTATGGATCTATCTTCAAAAAACTTGTTCAGTATGTTCCCCTTTAATGGCAGACAAGTTGGTGAAAGGGATTTTTTGTCAGATATTTTAATAACATAGTTTGTCATTATAAAATCTCAATCGAGTTTTAATGTTGGTCATGTTAGGTTAAATACTAGGTTAGTAGGTCAGATCTTTAAATGAATATGTGGGGCATCCATGGCCGAGTGGTTATAGTCGTTGACTTGCAATCTCTCTGCCCCTTACCGCTGTGTGTTCGAATCCCGGTCCTGGCAGTTCGGATTTTTCATGTGAGGAAGCCTTCCAGCTGGCTTGCGGTAGGTCGTTGGTTCTACCCGGGTGCACTCTGTGCCTGAAATAGTGTACATAGTTCCCCTGGGGTCTTCCTCCGCCTGTAATGAGCTGGACGTCGCGATATGACTAAAATACTGTTAAAGCGACGTTAAATTCCATAACAAACAAACAAAAATAAATGCATGTGTGAGCTCTCAAGAGGCCATATTTTGGCGCCAATCTTCATGAAACTCTACATAAAATATCAGAGGAGTACAAAACTTGATCAAGTTGGTTAAAACACTACTGAAATGCTGAAAATCTGTTACAGAGATGAGCCATAGAAAGGCAATCATGACCTTTTGTGAGTAACTTATTGTTATGTCAATGAAATCACAATATGGAAAACATGGAATTTAGCTCAGAATGTAGTTCCCCTATCATGGCATTTGAATGTAAAAGAAGTTCCTTTACTTTTATGACAATATCAAGGTTTCAGTTACCGTGCAGTTGTCAAATTGTCATGTTTGAGAGTTTAAAATGAAACCTACTTCGGCATTGCTAATAAGTACAACTTAATGATAAGAAGTATGTCTTTGGCGACAAAGGAAGATGCATGTAAGTTCAAATTTAAATTGACATTTCGGAAGCAAAAGAATGTTTTCCCCGTTTTAGGCAGCACCTAATTTTATATTATAAGGGTTATGCTTTATATTTGTGCATGCCAATAATGGCGAAGATGATAAACCAGTGGCTTAGTGTTCCAGCGGAATCCGGCATCGGGTACGGTTTTCCTCAAAGGTTCACTTAACTGACACCAGTAGAAATTGTATGAGGGCCTTAATGTAATTTTTAGAATTATTTGTATGTGGGAGGGAGTGTTCTACAAAAAAACACATTTCTTTTCAATGTTCCATCTTTGTTTAAAAAAGCAGTTATAAAATTCGGTGTTTGCACTTTTGTTACGTTCTTTATCTTGAAACACATGCCTTCATAGGAGAATATATACAATTAAAACATTGACCATATTACATTTTGGGAATACCTTTGATAAATGACCTAGTTTAAGTTAAATTTTGGCAGTCTTTGTTTGCATTGTTCCTGAATTTTTTTGCAATCAAAGAAAGGTAAAGTTAGTTTTCGTTAATAAACATGAGAGTATTTTTTACACATTACAATTATGAAATAATTTCCTCAATAAAGTTCAATATCCAACTTCATTTTTCAAATTCATATTTGCATGAAGTAATGTTTTCATGAATGGCGTTGAAAATACCATGCCATATTTCAATGAATTGACGTCATTTACATTTAAAGTGTTTATCTAGGTCCATTTTAACTGATACACTTTACATTATTTTGTTTGCACATTTTTGTTAAAATTGCCCCAAATTTCGTATACGTATTATTTTTGTTGGCATTTCATATGAAGTCGATCAATTTGTGCGATTACAAAGAATCGACCTTCTGCCAGAAATCCATTTAAACTGTTTACATATGTGCCATTCATTTTCGAGTTTTAAATACTTCGATTATTTTAGTTAATACCACATTAATATATCATCCCCACCTATGAATGAATAATTATGTGTCTATTGTGCTATTTCACCAGAAAAAATTGAACGGTCATGATTATTTCATATGATAAAAAATGACAGTCAAAACCACTTTGATTAAAGGGTATTGAACTGAGTTTGAATAGTGTGTTAATTACAATCATCTTTATCGGACAGTGAAGCTGCCCATTATATTTCTATACTTATTCAATTTGGCAGTCAAAAGCTTCTGTTTACAAACTCTTGTCAACTAACCATTGATTGTCCCAATGTTGTATATTTGTATACCTCGGTGAAATAAAAGACATGCTCTGTTCTGCTGTAATGGTGGTAATCAAAGATCGGAATTAATGTTATATTGATTTCAAATCAAATAACGTAGCAATCTAACACTGAGAGCACCATTGTAGTTGCAAAGTGGAAGTAATCGCCAAGTTTTAAGTCCAGGAAAGACCAAATCCCAGTGTTTAGAATTTCCCTTATTCAATTGTTTGAACAACTTTTGCATTTGAATAACATGTTAAAACAATCACAAATGTGATGGCAGTAGTACTACAATCATAAGATTTAGGAGAGGACTTAATGTAGGCTTCGCCTGTTGTCTAATCCATTTAACAGAATAAAAAATTGTTTGAACTATAAGATTGAGTTTGAACTGTCTAAAAAATAATTTGGTGGTATTTAATTTATTAAATATTCGTATCACGTTATGCTTGGAACATAAAAAGTGCTTTTATGGCATTGTTGGATTAATCATATGACTTACAATTATCAGAACTGAGTACTTCATCTTCTCTGAGAACACTCAAGAAAGGATCAGTCAACAGGTCAATTGATACATTTACCTACTGAATATTAAGCAAACTGACAGACAATGTCTAGGTGTTTTGAGCTAAGAACATGTGTCCATTTGCTGTATATATTAACGGGTAAGAATATAATATTATATCTATCATTAGTATATGGATTGTTTTTGAATTTCAGCACTGCAGACATTGTATAAACATTCCATTTGTTAGCATACTTTTACTTTTCCGGGACTATTAAACGAGAAGAATTGCAAATTATATGGCAATACCATAACAATTTTGCATATTTTAATAAGACACAAATTTTATAAAACTTTTGTCAATATGTTTTTAATAATCTTCATTTGTTATATATGCATGCATCAATAAGACACAAATTTTATAAAACTTATAAGATAAATAAAATTTTGTCAATATGTTTTTAATGATCTTCGTTTGTTATATATGCATGCATTTGTATATATACATGTTTGCAAGTCTTTTTTTTACGAATTGATTTAAGAAAATGAGACAATCCACTGAAAGACGATTAACATCAAGTTGCAGATCTTGATAGACAGCCAAATACTCATTTTTTATCTAAATGCCTAAACAGCGAGTCACTTAAACGCCTGTAATCTGTAAACTCTCCTGAGCATGGTCAAATAAACATGCTCAATATTTCAGTTATTGTGTTGGTTGGCATGTCTAATATTATTTAATCAAGTTTATCATTAACATGTTGTTTGTTTGAAAATGAGAGTTAGTACATATTTACTGACCCGAAGCCAGCAAAGCGCAACCGTGATATAATTTGCAAGCAGACTGGATCCTAATTAGACGCCGAGTAACTCGGCCGCTAATCTGGATTCAAGCTGGTTGACACACGGCCAGTTTGTCTCCAAATCTTTGGCGAATTATATGAATTTAAAGTCCAAGCAGACGGCAGTTTGAGCAGATGACAATTTCTTCAGCACGCTAAGTGGATAACGTTTTATTATCACGGAGCCAGAACGCTCATTTCTAAAGTTCAACCCTACAAGTTTTAAATCAAACTTGCTTTTTTCGTTGCGACACTCCTGTTTCATTATTGTTTTCGTTTTGAATACGATTTTAAGGTAGTACGAGTGAGGAAGTCAAATGTCAAAATCTTATAAAGCGTTTCAATGATCCCGATTTTCACGTGAAACTCTCATGGTCA
>JAULCC010042878.1:0-15166 GCA_032358795.1 Nuttallia obscurata | reverse complement strand
TATCAGAGTACAGAGATCTGGATCTACACAGTTACTGTTTCAAATTTCAAGCATACTGGACATAGTATGTCTAAATCTAACCTGGAGGATCAATTAAAAGTATTGAGAAATACTGGGAAAGGAGATAATTTGGTAAGGGGGATAACTCAGTCATGTTCATTCATTTTGAACACTTTCATACCGGTAATTAGGACACACATAACAGGCTACTGAGGACTTAAGAAACCTGAACAAACATTCCATCACATACAGAATAAGGGAGCACATCAACATCTGGACAAACACACATTCCATACAGTACAGTGCAGCATACATATAGTCTTTATGTAGTTTAAATAAACCTGTTTATGCTAAAAAAGATACTTAATAATCAATTTTCATACCACACTTTTAATATATTTACAAACAAGATAGTCAGTTAAAACATTGTTACATGAAATGGTCCAGCTATTAACAACATTAACTATGAAGTACCTTATAAAAAATCACAATTTTGTTTTTATTGTAACAAACATGTTTTAGTCTAGTATTTCCCTTGTATATATCTAGTAAATCTAGATGTATGCTTACAAAAAAATCAGTTCAAATTTTAACATTTCTGCCACCAACAAGTTACGTTATCTGGCTATAAAATCCATTACATTTTCATACTTTTTTTTACAACCTTCTACTTATTATTCAGGAGAGACACATTTATCATTATATTTATCTACTTCTTTTACTTTTTACGCCAATCAAGTTCCCCCATTGGAGCCCCATACTACCCCATATTTCCCACTACTGATACATCCCGGGTGAAATTTCACACTTTAAGAAAATATCTTCAAGATAACACCAAAATATATTTGACAGGTTTTAACCCTTCATAGATTTTGGCACATACAGAGTCATAGTTACTTCAAGTTATCTAACCTTTTCCCTCAGTTATCTCTTTGTTCAGTCGAAACTCACCCGCTAGAGATGTAGAGAGAGGAAAAAAAAACTACGGCTGTATAAACACACCGATATAACCCCTATGTAAACACCCCGACAATTTTGTATAAATACATGTACACCATAACTGCAATACTTATGGTAAGTTTGGGTCTAAACATACACTTAAATCAATTCTACTTTCAAATATACATGTGTACTTATGTAAAAAAACAGAAATAGAAAAATAGTGGTGAAAATAACACTTTTAAAACTCTTCAGCAGTAAGACAGAGATAAAATACCACTATATCCAAGACTCCAATTTTTGGTTTTCAAACTTTTACAGCTTTGAAGCAAACAATTGAATTATAATTTAACAGTTTTCTACACTTAAATAAGTATATATTCCCTCATTACTTTGAATTTTAAAGAGCCTGCTCTACTTCTTCTCCTAACCAAATTAAGGCAAAGCATTGCTGATTGAAATATTCTATTAACTGCCTTCTAGCTGAAATAAATGTTTTCTCGTTTAAATTTATGCCAATATTTATATTTCTGACCCATTAATTTCAAATGATTTTATAATTGCAGTTCAACTTCTACTTATATCTCAAAACCTATTTTTATACCTCAAATCATTAATGGAATGTTTCTTGATATGTGTAAGACAGGTCCATTAATTTTGTTAAGGTTGCTTGCTTATAAAATCAAACTGTTTACCACATAATTGAGAAAAAAACACATAATTGTTTTATAGTGCAGGTTGACACTACATGTGCTGGATCTACACTGCTAGCCAAAATGTCAATAAAACTGAAAACCACTGAATGACCTAAAATGTTGTCCATGATAGAGAAGGATCCAGTTAAAAAAAAAGGTCCACATAAGACTATATATCCACACGAAAATCCCCTATAAACATGAAATGAGCCGATCTTTAGGTTAAATGGAAGAGTTATAGTCAAGGTTCAGGCAGCACAGCACATACCTTTACCTGGTAGATAATTTTTTATGACAATTATAATCTTGGTTCACTTAGCACCTTTGAGGTTCTCACAGGGCTGTTGTTCATGTCAGAAGTTTTACACACACTACACCACCCTATAACCCATGTCAAAACTCATAGCATCTTCATCTTCGTTACTTTTTATAGGTGACAACGCCTCTTTTTTAACTCTATACACTGTACCACTTTCCATGCTTAGTTTACAGAATGAACTCTTCCTTCTATGTATGTAGACCTATCCATGTTTACTATTTAGAGAAGTTTCAAGGTAAATCAGAGTAGACTTTGATCAACAGCTACTAGAAGTACTGTGTTGTCAAAGTCTACACAGGTGGCATCATCCCAGCCATATCATTCTAGATCTTAAATGCTTGAGGCTATGACAGAAATTTATCAAACAAATGCCAATATGGTCAAAGCAAATCCTTCTGTCTTTATATATTTCACAATTAAACACTATGTTGGTTTTCCTTGACAAACAGTGAAAACCTAGATTAGGCTTCTGTAATGTATCGATTCTTTGGTGAATTAAATAAGAATATTTTCTTCCTTAGATTTATATAAACTCTCTACTTCTATAAATGAGCCCAGCTAGACTACAGAATATTATCTACAACCAACTGCTACATTATACAATGGGTGCATTATGTAACTATTACTTAAGCATTATTGTATGACCCAGTGTTAAACATGAGATTACTTAAATCAGCTTTGACATACCTGATATAACACAAGACAAAAGTGGAACTTTACAAATGGCAGGAAACAAGATTTAGGTATTAACAAATCTTAAACAACAACTTGAAACCCTAAAACTCTGCAGCAACAAACCCTCTAGACAGAGCACATTCAACTCTTGAGCAAGTCCCCTTGGTCACCCCGCACAAACCACTTTTGAAACTGATCTTCTTAAACACGTAAATTTCCAAACACAACCCAAAACAGTAAATCAAAATATGAAACCCCTTCAAACACTGACACCCCTGTTGAACAGGCCATATTAAATAGCAATAACTCCGAACCTGCTCCACGACTGTTCATAGTACAGCGATCAAACACTGATTTTAACATAAAAACGGGTCAACTTTCAAAACAGCAAGATCTTCTTATGACAAGTGGACATCTCAAAAACAATATGTTAATTACCAGGATACTTTTAACCTTAGTCACATTATATACTTGTACAGTGATATAATGATTGATTGAGTTGGATTTTACGGCACCGCAACACTGTATAGGTTAATGATATAACTAATCATTAAACTTTTCCACCCAATCGTTAGGATGTGATTTAAGCTATCAAAACTCTTGCTTACAGCTTTAGCAAAAAGTGACCTCTTTAACAGTGACTATATTCTTTGAAACTTAAAGTAAGGAATATAAGTCATCAGGCCTCTCAAAAGAAGTTCAAAGCTCAGAGTTTCCTAGCAACAGGGTTTTCATACCAACCTTTTTCTTTGCAAGTTCATGTTAAAAACTAACAGGAAAAAAAATATTTTACAAATAATACTACATTCAAAGAAAGTTCTGACCAATCCAAAAAGCATTCTAACTATTCATAATTAAAACAAAAATATTTATTTCAACAGCAATGAACATTAATATCAATGAAATCCTAATTTAAAGATATTATGAATTTTATTGCATCTTTCACAAATCAAGATTACATTACTAAAACAGATCAATCTTACAAATTTCAAATCTACAAAACTTGTGCCAACTTTGCGTTCATTTCCTCCATTTGTCTATAGCTCTGCTTTTGTACCCAAAACTTACAAAATTTCCTTGGTTCCTAAATGTTATTAAACCAAGGATAACATCCAGTATTTTAGATTCCTATTATCTGATACTGCTGTGGGGGGAGGGTGGGGGGGAGGTGTTGCCATTTTGAAAACAACAACACCTCGGCCTTTCCATGTCTGATCCTTTATAACTCCACCTCAGCTGTGCCTCAGCTTAAAGTGTGTTACATATCACCTCAGTTTAGTGGCTAAGAACTGATCTGAAATGCAGATTTTAATTACCCCTCTCAAGAATTCTTCCGAAGGTTCTCAGAGAGTATGTGAATGCCTCGGAGCAAATTTCACTCATTAATGGGTATAACAAGCCAGAGATAGGCACTATGTTTCAGATTTCATAAGCTTATGGCGCCTTCATATTTATGGACGCATAGATATTGAAGTAACGTGTCGTAAAATTGTTTTATTTCATTTTTATTCCCAAAATAATCTGCGATGCAATAATATCAGAATTGAGTCGGCACTTTAATACCAGCCTGTAATTGAGATTTTCACAAAAAAACATTTAACTGCAGAAAATTAAAGGCAGCACAAAAAAGATAATTTGTTTCATATAGCATAAAAAAATACTTCAAAATAATTGGGATGAGAATTCTGGGATATGCATGTTTTAATGGCCGTTACATGCAATCTAACTGAATCTCTGACAATTAGTGCCAACTTCTAAAACGATGACAATCTATGTGCATGGACAAGCATTATGAAATTCTGGCTTATAATACTCAATTCAGACTTCTAAAAACTCAAAATCTATGAGGCTGATTTATTGAAATTGATCATCTTCTCATAATTATATCTTTTTGATTCCATCTCTGATTACTTTTTTATCCATCTATGTCATGAATTAAGCTACGAACCCTGTTAAATTCTCCAACCAATCCTTTAACAAACATTAGCTGTTCGCTTTTTACAAACTCTAAATGTAACTTCAGTATAAGGACAGGAAAAAAACATTGTGCAGCACTTAAAATGCACTGACAATCAAAGCTTGAAGACTGCATGGCTTATGCAGAGAAAACAAAACTTTCTCTAGTTCTGTAATAAAGTAGAATTTATGGCATCCCTTTGCACAACATGATACTAGATTTACTGACAACAAACTGTGACTGGATATATAAGGATCTAAACTTGCTTCAAATCTAGTTTGCTGTGTTTTCCATCAAATTATGGTCTACATTGGTCACTATTCTGGCTACAAAATTACGCATATACCCCTCTATTTCATAAATAGACTGATCTCTCTTTACAGATGGAACAGTCCATCATGGAATTGCAGATATATGTTGCAAACTTTTGTTGGGACTGACGCCAATGTTGGTTCATCCGTGGGGTTATACACAAAAACACAGGGAAGCCGAGGTCCCCCACTTGCCCACTGAACCAGGCCAGCAGATATCAGATATTTCCAACATTTAGAGACACTGGCTTTGTTTAAAATCGGAACAGTTGAACATGTGTTTCACAGATCTTCCAAAAAGCAAGTAGCTCACTCCATTATTCCTCAGATCATTTGAAACGACTTGAAAGAGGCTCCACTTGACATCTTTACCATAAAACATGATCTCATTCATTCAAATTAGAGTTGAATTGTATAAATTGTAACAAAATAATCCGAAACATTCTATAAAGCCAAGTATTACAACTAGGGTATCAGAGGCACATGGCATGGTATATGTTACAAAGCTTTGACTTGAATTTAATACATTTGTATTTTACAGCAGTGCTTATTTGATAGGAATCAAAGTGCAGGCTAAGGTGTTTAAATAAAAGATTGATAGGCAATGTTTAAAATGTGCCAAAAGTATTTTGCTTTTTAAAAGAAAACTGAAAAATATTATTAAGGTTTGCAATGTCTGAATAACTAGCATGTTAAATCACTTTCTCCATAAGGAAATTCAAACTATAGCCATGTAAAATCCAGTACTTTCTCCATGGAAACCATAAGATTAACAAATCACCTAGCCATATATGAAAAACCCAAGACTTCTCCACTTAAAACCATAAGATATTACAGTTATGAAAAGTCAAGGACTTTATCTTTTCAGACCATTAGATGCTACATCCATATGAAAGTTAAAGGACTTTTATCACACTCAGAGACCATAAGATGAACCCAAAAAACTTTATACATGAAGAGTATAAGAAACTGAAACCATGAAAAACAGGATTGTCTTACAGAGACCATTATATAGCCATAGAACCCCAAAAAATTTCTCCATGGAGACAGTATAACAAACTATATAGTCATGAAAAACACAGGACTTTTATGCAGAGACCATTAGATGCTATATAGCCATGGAACCCCAAAATCTTTCTCCATAGAGACAGTATTAGATGCTACAATCATGAAAAACTAAGGATTTCTTGCAGAAACCATTATATAGCCATAGAACCCAAAAACTTAGAGACAGTATTAGAAACTATATTCATGAAAAACAAAGTATTTTCATCAGAGACCATTAGATGCTATATAGCTATGGAATCCCACAAACTTTCTCCATGGACACAGTATTAGATGCTACAGACATAAAACAAAGGGTTTTCTTCCAGAGACCATTATATAGCCATGGAACCCCCAAAAACTGTCTCCATGTAGACAATATTAGATGCTACAGCCATGAAAAACAAAGGATTTTCTTGTAGAGACCATTATATAGCTATGAACCCCAAAATCTGCCTCCATGGAAAAACTTTCTCCATGGAGACAGTACTAGATGCTACAGCTATGAAAGCCCAAAGATTTTCTACACAGGGAACATTAGCCATGTTCTACAGCCATGTAAAGGCCAGGTGCTAAAACTGAGTAACAAAACCTTGATGGCCCATCAAAGCCAACACCTCTAGTAGGTATACATGTCTAATCTCGGATGAACATGGTGACCTTCCATAAATCTTCCAGGGTAAACACACCACTTGATAACTGTGCGCCTGTCTACATAGATAGTTTTCTCATACCTGTGTACTGAAAACCAGTCCGACAATCTTCTCGCTGTAAAATCTCCACATCGCTTGATATTGTCACTCCTAACTTTCCCCAATATCTATATACACTGTGAATATTATTCATGACGATTATAAAGATAAATTTTTACATCTTTTTTTAAGAACATAATTTTATTCAGTTCGACTATGAATATGGTTTTTAATTTATTTTTTTTAGAAATATTTATACACTGATGAGAAAAATAGTTCTGTGACAGCTTACAGTTGTTTATATGTACTGGTACATTGAAAGAAAAAGATATTTCATTAGATATATCATATAGTCAATATTTGCATGCCAAACATTTATTGTAGACTAAAAAGTACAAACTTTGAGAAAACCACCATACAGAAGTAAGTTTTATACGAAGTCTTATCATAACTGTCATCTTATGTTTTGGTAGACCAAAACCAGGTCTATATTTAGGGATATATTTATAAAACGAAAGAGTTAGGGTTTGATGGCACAACAACACAATACAAGTTGTGTGGCACCAAAAATTGGATGTTTTGATTTCAAACAAAAATTTTAGTGGTGCTAAGCCTCAGACTCCAGTAGCAGCATGACCAGTCTGAGTCAGTGACAGGGCTGATTACAGAATAGCACTACAGGTATGATTTGTTCTGGTTTTGACCAGAAGGATTTTAACCTTTAGCCTGCTAAGACTGAATGTGATAGAATTTCAAACAGCTTGCATCCAGATTAGACGGCAAGTAATTTGGCGTCTAATCCGGATGCAAGCTGTTTGACTCTCAGTCAATTTTTTCTCCAAATATTGGGTGTGTCCGATGAATTCTAAAATTTGAACTGACGTTTCAGCAGATAACATTTTTTTAGCAGGCAAAGGGTTAAATCTAAGGAGAGATCTCCCAAACACACTGTGAAAAACCATTTTAATAGATTTCACCAAGATATACCACATATTCATTACAATCACACAAGATTTTCCAAAAAATTCAAAAGATTTACTAAGATTTACACCCTGAAAATCTGACAACCAAGGATTTATATATACACAGAAGCTAGAGAGTATAAACGCTATTGAGGATAAACACAACCTTCACATGAAGGGCATATGTATATATGACATATTGCCCTGGGTTTTACGGCTCTCAATAACAGGTAGATTTAATATCAAACCTAATTGCCAGCCCAGGTGTTCTTCTAACAAAGCCAGCGATAAAGAGTCATGATAAGGCATGCACCATTTTCCGCCTTAGTAGTTTGAACAATGTCGGATATCTTACTGAACAACCTCAGTTAGACAAGCGCATGTAAATCAACCGTTCAAACGATTATTGTATCTGTAGGGTACACACGGTGCATTCTAGTAGTGTCAACAAACACACCTGTTTGACAGCTAGTGTAGACCCAGACATATTTGTCAATAACAATTTCAAGATGTAACAATTTCAAGATGTAACGGACACATTATAACCTTGAAAAGAAATTTTAAAATATAAAAACATTGTGAAATTTGAACAGATCTTTTCTTTAAGTAGGTGTAACACTAAAATAGTGGACAAATAAGACATTTACTTAATCTCAAAGAGAAAAGTAAGATTATAATAAGATATAAGAGTTTATAACTAACGAAGTTATAGAAAAGTACCCCTGGAAGTAAAGTTTACAAAGTGTAGGTTGTGTCTTGGTGACCTGTATAAAAGAGTTGGAGAAAAGTGAAAGGAAAATTTTATGTGAAATAAAGTTCATTTTAATCATGATAATCTTTCATTTAATCCTAATTTAGAGTTGTTGTCGGGTTTTTTTTCAACCCCAGTACTTCTACTCGTAAATGAATAATTACCCGAATTAAAGACAGGGTGGAGCACACAAACACCATTATTGTCTACTGGCACTAGATCAGAGAATGTAACATTACCCAAATTCATAAAACTTTTGACTTCAGAATTCAATAAAACTAACACCTGTGCTTTGCATTGGAATAAAAAAAATTAGACTGAATTATTGAAAAGACAAAAGATTGTATTTAAATCTGTAAGTCATGCGGGTAAGAAAAGTTTTCACAAAAGATTTGTAACAGTAACTGTTAATTTAATATCTTATCCAATCTTATTGTTTTAACCTTTGCAGCCATAACATTCTACATGAACTCTTCTGTAAATGTCTACAGACCAGTTCATTTGATCAAATCAGGGGTGTTTTGATACTGGTTTCAGACTAACAACTGAATAAATTGGATAGAGTAATAACTTGTTTCTATGGTCTACACTGTTTTGACAGCGGTGTTTAAGCTCTATATATATAAAATATTAAAGGTTCAGTAGGTCATTCCAAATGACATATTTATCTGAATTTCTTTCTTACACCTTCAAAACCAGTTCAGAAATATACAAACACATAAGAAACTATAAGCAAGATACAGGCTTTTTGGGCTTGTTGAAAAAGCCCATAATACATTTTCAGGTGACACCCAATAAGCCCCAACCTTTGTATTGACAAAGCTGACGGGTTTTCAATGAAGAGAAATTATCAAATGTTTCAATTGTATTCAAACAATTACTGTAGCTAAATAGTCAGAAAATCTTCTACAATCAATTTATTTTGTTTGATAATATACACATCAGGACAAGATAGAGGGCACCGTAGTTATAATAATCGAAGAATTATATCTATAAAATTGAAACTGCTATCAGAAACGATCATTGCAGTGTGAAGTGTATTGTTATAAATGTCAAATTTAAATTCTGTGAAGACAACACCTGCGGAAGACCGCTAGCTGTGCCTCCTTTAGAATGACTCAGTAAAGCTACCTGGTACGATTTAGAATACCAAATTGATTTGTATATATATAAAAAAAATATTTTTTAATGAAACCTGATCATTTTATTTATGTCTCTTTCCTTGTGTTGGTAAACACCTTCCAGCTATGTAATGACTACCAAGACCAATTAACAATGTCAATCAAACTTGGCCAATCTTTTAAGTGAATTATCTAGTATTATTGTATGTCAATATCACTGAATAAAAGATATATTAACCAAGATATAAGCTTTCTTTTTATAAAAAAAAAACACATCAATTTTACAATTTGTTCTATTCAGCCAGGGAAGCAGCAAACAAACACCATGGTAACTTTTAAATCTTTGAAAAGCACTGTCTGATCTGTGTCTTCATTGGTCTATCATGGTTATAGAAATGATAACCCTTAAACTTACAAAAAAATTCTAGAAAGTAAAATCAAACAATTACGGTTGTTCATGGCGCTTCTGATTGTCTCACAATCTTTTATACCATTTTTCCTTCTCATGGTAAATAAAAGCAGTGGGTATATTTCAAAGCTGTAGACACTTAGAAATAGATTTAGTGAATATATAGCCTTTTAACAGAAAAAGTCAATTATATTTTTTTTAAAAAACAATTATTCTTTTTATACAGCAGTTTATTTTCTATGTAAACCAAAGCTCACCTACACTTTAACCATACCCTATAAACCATTGTTCCAACTTGAAATAAGTCAAAATATTCAACGGGGAAAACCTGAAAGCGGTCGATAAACAAAATTCAAAACTCGAGCCAATCTCCTCAATTCAAGTGGGGTTTAAAACCTTTTCCTAACTTCTTAGACATAAACAGCCTTCTTTAGTTTCAAGTCTAGAGAGCTGAAGTTGTAAAGAACGTAAACACATGTGACCACATCTTGCCCCCTATTTAAAATTCCAACCTAAAATCTAAATCTCTCCCAACTATGGTGCCCAAACAATCTCTATTTAGACAAGAGCCCAGAACCCGGGTTTAACATTTATAATTACAGGGCATCAATTCACTACCTTTGCAAATCCCTGTATAATATAGCTGCTCTTCGTATTTAGAGAAAATCCAATTAAAAATCAAACAAAAAATTTAAAGATCGTTGGGAACAAAGAGGCAAGTACCCAAACTTGTATGTAAACAAGCCGAGTAAACATTGGGATTTCTACAGCATTCAGCGACACACCACTGAGAGGCCATAAAGATTTGAAAATCTTTTCAATGGCTGATAGTTATGAAAGGATGTGAGACCTATGTTCACATCAAACATGAATTGATTTGTGGGTAATTTTGAAAAGTCTGGGCCGCCGCTCACTACCCATATGCCGGTGACATCCTCCCTGTCAGTGTTCACATTTTATATGTGCCTGAATAGATTTTCAAATTCACTGAGTTTGAAAAAAAATGATTACAGGTACCCACTGAGCTGAGCCTGGCTACGCTTCAATGACTGCAACCCCTCTAAGGAATCCATTTACACTCGACAAAAGCTTGTTCAGTAGGATTTCAAACCTTTTCCTTTGTTCCCGTGCAAAAACAGACCGAAACATGGAAGAGGGGGTATAAAATTTAAAACCGACCATTTTGTAAGTCATCATACAGTTATCTAAGTTTACCAACCGAGATTATGATTAAATGCTCGGCAAAAAATATCAGAGGTTGAAAAAGTTACAAAGAAACAGGTTGTCCCTGGATATATCTGGCGTCTTCACACAAAAAATAATGACAGACAAAAATTACGCATTACTTTCTCTTTGCATAAATGTTTTTCAACTTCCACATTTAAAACAAGTTTTACTGGATAGATGGACCTGCAATTTAAACTCTTTAAACAGGGTACATATTTTACCAATCAATCTATGAAATCTATCAAGTTAAATTCTACTCTCAAAACAAATTAAGTCTTCAATGACACTAAATGAGTAGTGAGGAAATGACGACAAACAATTTTTCTTGCTGCCAAGTGAAACCATTGTTATTACTCTTTAAACAAGAAGTTTCCCTATTGATTTTCACAGTAAAAGTAAAATTGGAGATTTGGAACCGTGTCTGCGATTTTTTTTCTCTCAGCCAACCACAAGCATAGCAATTCAGTAAACAAGCATGACATTTGTGTGATGCTGTGTTATCTCCATACGGCTAGAAGTCAATGTGTGTACCCGACTTTGAAAATAACTCTCTTTTTTTATCATTGAATTGTTCAATCTTACAAATATGGGCTGATCCACGTTTTCATTTAGAGAGGTTTTTTGACGAATACATTCCAAATTACCACATATTATAGAACCAGCATGGAACCGACTTACATATTAACAAAAACAGCATTCTAAGTTACAGCTATCTATCATATTCAACCGCATTATTCTGCCCATCGTCATCTTGAAAACAGTGTACACCTAGAGACAGCTGGCACCAATTTCATTTTACTATTTGTGAAAGAATGAGTTAATTGTGTAAAATGCACTTTGGAAAAATAAAGCTCTAATAACGAGTTAATGACTTCCTTTAACTATCACCGATAAATCAGTTGTAATTAATTTCTCATTAGGTCAGTGTGATTGCTAATTAAATCTCTAATTAGTGGATTCTACAGGACAAAATCTGTTACATGTACATTCCTCTGATCTATTACTAGATATCATTATATATATTTTCTCTGTTTGCTCTGAAGGGGTGTCTCATTGTTTAATTATTAGACTTTAGGTAGGTAAATACAAATACTTATCAGATATATCTGTTCAATATTTTATATTAAAACTGACTAACCTGTTTGCACTTCTATGAGAATTCATGACAATAAATATATTAAACCAACTGACTATCCTGTTTGCACTTCTATGAGAATTCATAACAACAGATAATTTAAACTGTGCCTTTGAATATGCTATATATTTCTAGCAAATTTTCAAAGACTTGACGTAATAAATTTTGAACCGTTCGAACACATTTCAGAAAACTTGGGCTTCAATGAAACTCTTTTTTACAAAATTTTCATTCTATAGCGTTTACTTCATTGTTTGTTTCTTCAGCAAAATCTTTCTATGAGAAACAAAATCCACAATTAATTATTAATTATTTAAACATATAAACTGTACTGCAGTACTTAAGAATCATACAAGTTTAACACATATAAAACTTCTCTCTCACACCTACACACAAAAAACACTGATACTCCCATGAGAACTACACAGCATGAGACATACACTCAAACACACCATTATGCATTTGTATGGCACTGTAAAAACTTTGATACACACCCATCACATGGATAGAGGGCGCTGACTGTGTACCAAGCTTCCATCAAACAACACAAACTTGTTTCATTTTATAGTTTTTCTATGAACCTTTTTTTTTTTCGGTCCTTCAAAAACTACTTCTCTTCCACTAATATAGATCAGATGGTGACCATCTTATTGTCAATTGTATCCACTTATGATATTACTATTGCAATGTTTCAAGATCTCTCACCTACAGGAAATCGTGGAGGTTTTATGTCAAGTTCTAACTTAGTACCACTTGGCTCTCATGGCTCACCACATCGATGTAGATGTTTGGCTGTATGCAAGTTAACTTGTAAAATAATATCAGAGTATTACAACTGAAAAGTACAGAATCTATTGCTAAAAGGAAAAAAAGATGAATTTCCCAAGAAGTATTTATAGCCCTTTTCTTCACATTTTTTCATCAAGGGCCATATAAACTCCTCCCCTCAATGTACATTCTTTTAAAGAAATGCGTTGTTTTTTTCCTCTTTAAAATTTGACATTTTGAGGAAATAAAGGAATTTGCATAAACAGAGAAATAAAAAAGGTACGTATATAAAACGAAACAAACTTGTGTGTCAACTCTACCTCATATTTGTTTAAAGCTTATCATCAGTTTTGCATATCAATGGATTTGGCATTAAATATCTGGTAAAATCAGGGCTCCAAACAAGATGAGTAATTTAAGAAATTTGGTTACTGTTTTCCATGTTTCTCTACCAAACTTTATCTTGTGGGTACTCATAAGAATTGCCTGGCAAGGTTATTCTTATCTTAAGAGTACCAACAAGATAAGGTTTGGAAAAGAAACATGGAAAACAGTCTTGTTGAATTTCTGTGATACACATCCTATCTGGAGCTCTGAAAATGGTTATTTGTTAATTATCTGACCTGTTCATTACTTTGCTTAGAGAAAACCCTACAGGTATTCATTTAATCCAAGCAGTGATAGCTTATATCAAAGATAATCAAAAATCTGACAGGGGAGATAATTTGAACTGGCAAAGAAGTATTACAGATAACAAATACTATATCCACAGATGTGTCCACAAGTGCAGGATTTCCTTTGGAACTTACCGGGGACGTGTTGACACATCTGTTCTCCTATGTTACGTCCGTGTTGTCTGATTTGTTATTAAATAATACACAAATATAGTCGTTAGAAATAGTTTCGCTAAATCTAAAGCACAAGTTCTGTAATAACTGGTTGCACTATTTTCGTAATTCCGAAGACTTGTTCGATTTTCTTGAGTTTTTGAGTATCCTGGATCTAGTTTAAGGATATCCTGAAACGCGTAACTGGCTGCTTTGGCAAAGGTATCATTGCCAGTCATCATCAAGTCGAACACACATGTGTCTAGAAAAAAATCTGTCAGACCTGCATTTTGGCATTTCTCTAGAGCGTCATTTCGCGACATGAGAACTTTTGCACTGCTGAATTCCATTTCCTTTGATGCTAACACCTTTTCATAATCGATTATTTCACTCTTTGGGCATCCGGTCACACACAGCTGACCCACATTGTCTGATGAATTCAACAGCTCTTCTGGCATGTTGACCGCAAATGTGAAGTAGACCCCGACCTGCCGTACCACAATACTTGTGTCTATGTATTTCAACTTAATCTCAACATGTTTGTTGGGGTCAACCTCAACGAGTTCTACACTATGGGACTTTCCAAATACTGTCTGACCATCGTCAAAGGTACCAGGGAGGTAGCCAGACTGGGCCTGGTACATAATGTACCGGTGCGATGCACAATCCACGTTCTTCTTGATCAGTACTGTCAACTGAAAAGATAAAATATGAAACACATTTCTACATTTTTTATATCTAAATGATTTTTCATTTTATAAAACATTTTTATATTTTTACATCTAAATGATTTCTCATGGATACAATGTAGACCTTGAGTGTCACAATGATGAAAATATATGATGTCGGCAGTTGATGGACTGGGTTCTGAACCTTAAACTGAGAATTGGGAGGTGGACTATCTTACCCAGTCATTTACCCTTGTACAAATATACCTGTTTTATCCTTTTGTTATAATGATAAGTTTTCAACCTGGATTCTTCCATCTTTAAACAATGTCCGGTACATTATCATGATGAGGGATATTGTGAAGAATGAGAAATATGGGTTGCAACTCCCAAACAGTGCAGACCATGATTCAGAGAGCACATTTTATACCAGCCAGATGTAATGATGGTCAGGATTCTGGCTCTTTGTATATAAAATTCAATAGAACATTCCTGCATCATACCTACAATTATACCCTATTCAATTTGTCATGGAGCAATGACTTTTAAAGCTTTAGTTACAGTATTGTGTTTGTTTTGTTTGTTTGTATGTTTGGAATTTAACGTTGCTTTAACAGTATTTCAGTCATATCGCGACGTCCAGCTCATTACAGGTGGAGGAAGACC
>JAULCC010042767.1:0-15168 GCA_032358795.1 Nuttallia obscurata | reverse complement strand
GAAAAAAAATTCTTCTTCTGAAATTTCAAATGAGTCAGAATCTAAGTAAGTGTACCACATAACTAATAAACAAGTCACAGGTGTAGAATGAGAAATTAATGACCATAAAAGTAGCATTAATAATACACACACACAAAAAAAAAACATGTTTTTTTTAGTTGCATTGCCAAAGTACTTTTATGAAATACATGTATATAAATAATATTTACAGCAGAGAAAGATATTGAATTGTCCAAACATTCTGCTGTATTCATTTAAAAGCTTACTGTCTTCAGACTGAAGAATCCTCTTATTTTATTAACAAAATGTATTTTTGAATATTTTCAGGTGGTTGATGCAAGAGCTGGCCCAGGAACAAAATCCACTCTAAAGATCAAAAACAAACTCAGTCCTTCCATGCAAAAGTACAAATCTCCACTCAAATCCAAGCGTTCCCCTGCATCTCACTCGGCATCATCTTTAATCCAGTCATCATCATCACCACAGAATTACAACTCGTTCATTCCCAGTCCACTTCCAGAAGAACTGTCAGGTAAGTTTCAGCTAACAGAATGCATAATTCCTGTAATTTTTTAATCATTTCTTTGGGCTCAAAGGGGAAGGAGACATCTCAAACAATTGATGGTCAGAATGACAACACATCTTTCGCTGTAATTATTGTTTTAATGACAGATTTGAGTTTTGTATTATAGCATATGAGCTCTGAGAAAATCAAATTAGCTGTGACAAATTGTCTCAACAGTGTGACTTGGATCATGGGGAAAGTATATATAATTCAAGATTTGATTCTGGCCTACACTGTAGTAGTTATTCTTCATACTGCTATTTCATGAGTTGGAGTAATTGGAGTACTACCAAAGTTATGAAGTTATGGTTCTTAATGTGTTTGTTTTATCTCCCTTTCAGAGATGATCTGGAAATGGTTCTGATTTGGTTTCGTTGTCTGTCTTTCCGTTGTGTCTTGTCAAGCTATGTCTTGTCATATGATTATCCCCCTGTCATTAATACAGCCATACATTATTGATAAGATCAGTGCTGATTTCAAAGCATTTGCTTTTTTTTTGTATGATTGTGAATCTTAGTCCTTCATTTGTGTGAGGAAGAAAATACACCTAGCTTTTGAAAGTTCAACAGTTCTACCTGGTGATGCTTTCTGCCATGAAAAGCTGAACTCATTGCTATAAAAAAAACTCATCTATGTTGGTTCGACTTAATTCCAATTAAAAAAAAAAAAAAATGAATGATAAGGCTGTAAAATTTGCATGGTGTCCTGTGTCAACATGGTCAATAGCAGGCCTGTTAATACTTGCTGACCTTTGTGTACTGGATTTGGAAAGATATGGGTACAACTTGTCATGTGACAGTGTCATGTCAGTAATCACACAGGAAATGGCTGTATGATCTAAATAGCAATGTAGGTATAAGACCTGTCACCACAATTTAATTTATAAAACCATTTAATTCATTGAAGCCATTTCTGCTCAATTGATGTCATTAATGTGACTGATAAATGTATACATTGCTTACATTTTTGACTGGGGTAAGTGGGTTAATTGACCTGGATCTTTAAACACTAAGTTATGTATGGATTGTTTATTGTCTGGTGAATATAGTACAAGGGAGCCAAGAAAAGCAGCTTATCAGTGGGTAGAAAAAAATACATACCGCACTGTGACAGGAATGAACATGTTCCATGTCTAGCTTTTAATGCAAGAGAACTTTGCATGTTACTGGTCTTCTGTTGGTATAGGGCCTAATTAAGGTTTTATTCTTGCCACCTAGTTGCTTTTGAAACTAAGTATTTGAAGATCATAGAATCAAGTTTTGAAGATTGGTTGTCTGGTTAAGGTCTGCACAGAATGAGACTGGAAAACCTTGCAAGATGGAAGATTAAAATTTGATAGGAATAGTCATTAGGCAAAGATGGAGTTGTCCTTATAAATAAATGCAGTGATGCTATGCTTAAAAAGTTTGTTTGTTTATTTGGAATTTAACTTGCTTTAACAGCATTACAGTCATATCGCGGCATCCAGCTCATTACAGGTGGAGGAAGACTGCTTAAAAAGTAGTATAACAAAACACAGAAAACGCTATGTTATGTGGGAAGACCAGACCCCGTGTGTTATTCTGTCAGTCACTCATGTGTCTATTGTTGGCTCTGAGCCTCAGTGTATAACAATCCACTAATTAACTTTCCAGCTTCTTAGCTTCTGTATCAATGTCGGACATTGAACTCTTGGAGCATCTGAGGGAATATCCTGGGGATACTTCATGAGTCAGTATTACTGGAGCTTAGTGCAATAAAAACCTGTATCTTATATGTTACAGAGAAGAAGATAGATTTGTCTATCTCTGATCTGTCAATGACAGGATTTACAGTATGACAGGATTTACAGGGTCTTTTACTGATGGTCCTTAGTCTGTTCTTAGTTCTCTGTTGACATTTCATAGGTGGTTAGTTTACAGTATCATTACTGATTTAAGGTGGCAGAGTGGTTATAGTCATTGACTTGCTATCTCTCAGCCCCTTACAGCTGTGGGTTTGAATCTTGGTCTGGGCACTTGATGCCAATTTGTGGGTATGAAAGTTGATAGTTGCACTTTTGCAGTTTGTATTGGTGATAAAAAATGATGACTTACATAGGGCTAGACTGTGGCTAGCTTTTGATGTAAGTTGCCCAAAGTTGGTCAAGTTGACAAAGACATGTAATTTGAAACGCCTTGATAAAAATATATCAGATATGACTCACATGATCAAGTTTGTCCCTGTCCATGTGGTTGGAATAATAAATTGATTAAATACCTACAATTGGGATATGGAATGGTACAGAAATAGCCCAGCCAAACCATTCTTTTGTATGAGATATCAGATAAAGAAAAAAAATGATTTAGCAGAAGTTAATCATACAACCCAATTGGTAACAGTTACAGTAACCACTGGAAATATCTGTGAATGATACTTATATCTAAGGGGTCAAAATTAGCTTTGCTTGAGCTCAAATTGATAGTCTTGTATGTCAGTAGAGCATTACAGAAACTCATGGATATCTTGTCAGTTTACGGGTGCCTGTCAATCATATTTAGTAGTACAATTACACTTGGACTGGGACTATTGGCCTGTATGCTATGGTGTGTGTTGTATTTTACAAATGAGCAGTTTGGGTCAATGCCCTTTTCTCGCTAACACAATTTTTCCTAGGAGGTTGTCGGTTGATGACCTTGATAAATTCCTTGGTTGCCTCATTGGCCACTGGTATATTATTGGTTGACTTCTGTGTCATGTTGTTGGCATGGAAACGCTTTCACCATTTCAGATAATTCCAATATTTCTCTGTCCATAGAAGCCAAAGTTCTAGCACTTGTATCGGGATTTATGGGTAATGGTTTTTTTTCCTTCATATTTTTTATGAGGGTCTTAGACCAGTAAGTTTAACTGTGTGATAATGATCATGGATCAACATTGTTGTGACTTGACAGCTTTTATTGGTAGTTCTCCTTGATTTAATGGGACTTTGATTTCCATTGTCTGTCAATGTATCAATAAGAAGTGGCATCAACACAAAAGGAGGGCTTCAGCAAAATGCATAAACCTTAGGGAATCTTAAAGATAAAAAAAAAGTTTCAGGCATACTGATAAGATACGGTAGAAAATTTCATCTGAATATTATTGACTTTTTAATCAGGACTTAGCCAATATCCCTATTACTCCCAAATTAACTATGATAGAAAGGCTACAGCCAGAATGAGATTTAATATTCTTTCACAAGGATATCCATATAGAGATGCTGTTGTTGGCTTGTGGTAGATGTTTCTGTGCAATGGTTGTTAAGCTAAACTGGTTCCCATAATGTATGTTTTATTGTTTATAGAAGCAACATCTCTTTCCCTGTCTAGACAGTGGCAGGTAATTTCAGTTATTCACATGTGATTCTCTTGGCAGCAAAAAGTATGACTATCACTTGGCCATAGTAATTCTAGGCAGTAAATTTACAATAAAGGCAAAAAACATTCTTTGATGATACAGTTATTTTTATGTAAATTGGGCCATAAGGATGATTCGGAATTCAATGGGAATTAATCACAGCAGATATATAATATATGATAAAAAACATTCAAAGAGTTCAAATATTACTAGCTGCATACCAAACATTAACATGCTATAGGACAACTTGTCAAGAATGTGGAAACTACAAATATCCAACAATATTATGAATGTTAACATACTTTTGGATTCACAGCCCTTATATTTTGGTTGTTTACATTTGTTTATTTTAAGGATAGATATGTAGGCTCCAAAATGATGCTGGGGGGCGGGGGGGGGGTTAATACTTCTTCTTGCAGGTACACAAAGGGGCATATATTGGGATAAGCAATTGGGTTACTGTACATTAACACAGCTTAGTTTCTTCAGCAAGTATAAAGTTTCTTTTTCCAGAAAGACTTAATCTGTTGTGAAACCTCTTGTCACCAATACCTGTTATAAACAAGAGAAACTCACTCAATCCAGATAGACTGCCATAAAAAATAGTCATGAAATAGAAAAAAAAAATTTATGAAGAGCCTAATGATGTCTTAATTGGTTAAGAACTGGATCAGCATTTCCAGGTAAAAGTCCAGCATGACCCACTTTTGTTATCTAATGATATTTTGATTTGACCTGGCATATTCCAGATTCATATCTTGCTTTTGTTACACAAATTAAAACATTTGGAGATGATGACAGCTAAGTACAATCAATAGTTGGTCTGCAATCAGTGTTTATACTGTTGAAGCACATGGAAGCACATGTTTCCTGAAGGTATTCCATAATTGTGTCAGTCTTGATCAGAGAAGGGAAGAGAGAAAATTGTGCAAATATTGGCAACATGTGTAGAAAAACATTGTTGAAGGAGTGCTTGGGATTGTTTGACCTTTTGAGCAAATATCTTTGTATGAACAGTTGGTAACAAAATGATTCTTTGGCTGATCTTCCTCCCTGTCCAAAGACAATGGTTATTTTTTTATGTGTAAGTGAAATTTCCTGTGGCAAACTGCAGAACTTGACCATACCCATTGTCTGTTGCTTTGGATACAGGTCTACACTGCTTGCTTATCCAGATTGTATCATTGAGGCCTTTCTAGGGCTTGAATACAAGATTCCATTATAGCAATCTTGATTTTCAAAATAAAATCCATTCATTATCATTCACAATACTTGTTAAAATGCTGATAGACATTAGAAATTCCATTTATAGATACATCTGATTACTTTGCTGTCAATTTAAATCACATGTGCAAAATCTTAATTTTGGATCAAGTTTTAGCAATGGTATGTGTACTTATATATATAACACACCAATGATGGAATAACTGTGTCTCCAAACAAAAATCTAAGGGGGGTCACTTTATCATTTTGCTAAATCATGCATGTTTGTCTTTAGAAATAAAAGACCAAACATTATCAACATTCATCTAATGGTTTATGGCAAAACAATTAACAATACAAGTCTTCGCCAATAGCACCCAGATCGCATCACATGAGGATAAATATATATCTTTTCACTGAAATGCTAGATACCTTATTTGAATATTCAATTTTCCCAACATCCTAGTGTTATATAGATTGTTGGACGCTGGTGTTTATCGATCTGTTAGTGTCAATGTACTTCCACCATCCAGATAATGTGGAGATGTGCAGATTTGTGCATCAACATCAGGTCAATGGTCGCTGAAGCCAGTACCCTCAGATGACCTTTATGAACCAACCAATGGAGGTTAACATCTGTCCTTCTTACAAAATGGGGTCGTGTAGGGGTTAAACAGACCAAGGGGATTCATTGTTACACTCCCTGAGTATTGAAGTCAGTCAATTTATGCAGGTATAGATATCTGAAACATCAGCCATTAAAACCTTGCTAGGAACTCTAAAAAAATATTCTGTGACTGTGGCACTGCCATAGCAACTTCTTTACAATATATTGAAAGACATTTTTGTTTTATTACATTAGAACTTTGACAGGGGTCTTATAAACTTTTCTTTTGTAAAATGGCTGAACTCCATCTTGTATAAGGTCAAAACTCTGGCCTGCTAAACTTATGGTTAAGGGTTTGTATCCTAGCCTAGTAACGGCTTCTTTCATTTAATATATTGTCAATAGAATAATAAGAAAAATATCTTCCACAACAATTTCTATAGGAGTTATTGTTAGGCAGTTACTTGCTAAGAATCAGATTAGAAACCCAGGATCACATACATTTTAGGCTGTTTGACCACATAAAACAAGTGGAACCAGGTAAATATTTGAATGAACGGTATACTTTATACCAACAAGCATAATACATACATGAGCAAATCATGTTCCAAGTGGGCCTCTAGTACCAATACTCATAGGAGATTTCCATTTTCTTTTACTGGTTTTTGTATTTATGTTTTTTTGTTGGCACAAGATGCAGTTTTGCTGTCTCCTCCCTAGAGACTGCTTTAGTCTAAATCTCTTATCATGCCAGTGTAGACTGAGAAGGCAGCCAAATTTTCTCGTTCTGAAGAATTGTAATTCTGTGCTAATGCAAAAATATGACTCTCACTAACAATTAACCCACCTGCGAGGCACTGCAACACTTGTCAAGGCAGACAAGAACCATTGAGTCTAACTGACAAATTAATGTTGCCACTTGCACGAAAAATAGATCTACAGGTTCTAGATCTATAAATAGTTTCAAGTTCAGATGCAGTGCACCACTGTGCATGTAAGCTTTACTTCATAGCTGGAAGACTTTGTGGTGCAACCACATCAAACAGTCCTATTACATACTATATTAATACTTTACATTATCATAACATGTTTGCACTAAGATGACGATATAGGTCATACATTTGACCTTTGAATGCAGTATAATGTCACAGGTGAAGGTTCTATTACTTTGTCAATTGTTCAGAAAGCAATGCTCTTACCATTTTGTTCTAACCTGGCTGGAAATTTTACATTTAATCATGCAACATTTTGATTCTGATTATTAAACCACAAGAAATTTGGATTTCATTTTTTGTAATTCATGAGTCAGGCTTACATGTTGCTGTATAAATTTATCATACAAGGTATTTCTTGATATTTAAGATATTTAAATAGGGTAGAACATAATATTTTAACTACCTGTATGTAGTGATGTAAGATGATGCAATAAACTTTTTGAAGACTTGTTGTTTTTTCTCTTCCAAATAAAACAGCAGGTTTTATTAAAATACCTTTGGAATCTTATCCACACTGTTATGCTGGGAAATATTGTTCAAGCATTGATCACAAAATAATCAGCAACATGCCAGTCAGACTGTTTTACATAATTTGACAGTTGTAAACAAAAACAAACACAGCCAGTAAACAGTTTGTTTACCATCTAAACTTAACTCCTGGTAACGTCTATCTAGTCTTTGGCTCAGACTTCAATCTTTTTCACTACTTTCACAATCTTTGAAAGATGTCGGCACTGACAGGCTAGCGATGGACCAGAGGACATTTATCTTGCCAGTATCTTGAAATTATTCCAAAATTGAGAACGATTATGAGCTAGGAAATCTCAAAGCTAACTTCAAAGCTTTGATTCTTATGACTGTCAGTCAATACATGTTGTTTAACATGTTCCTTCATTTGTTACTTTAATGAATCTGTCTCAGGCAGTCTGAATTTTTTATTGAGACAGACATCCTGCTTGCCAATCAATATAATTTACATGTAGGGGTGTTTCTGGAACAGACAGTTCAGGCAGTACATGCAAACTTGGCATCATTCTTCTTTATTATCAACCTTTAAGCACTCAGTTAAAATCGGTTTGGTCATAAAAATCGATGAGGGAAATAAACAAGTATGTGAACCTGAAAAGTGATACTGAAATATAGGGTGAAATAATTCTGGCAGTGAGAGAGAAGTAGTTTACATGAAGTTTGGCATCAGCTTCATTCAGTATTTGGGTGGGAGTAATTGATCATTTTTGTTTTCCTCAGTAAATATTTTAAAGGGATTGGCCTGCATAATAATTGTACCAGTACAGAAAATCATATAAATCACCCACTCTCAGCTTTCCAACATGTTTAGTGTAGTAGTGTAGGCTTTACTCAAAGTGTAGACTCAGATCACATGTTTTTTTCTGCCTGCTCTTGATTTTGTCACATTTGAAGTCCCTGAAACTAGAAATGGAATGAGCTGTGGAAAAATTCATAATGAAATTACAGCATTCCTAAGGTTGAAAGAATTCTTTTGAAAAAGTCTGCTACATGTTTTGGATAAGCTTTTGCCTCATTTAATATTTAAATATTAATTTACCTGTTCACTTGAGGTAATGGATTGTTGCAGGTATACAACAGCTGTTCTTTCCTTAGGCTATTGAAGGTCCCCAGTACAAAACTATTACATCTTCATAGATATTTATGTATAAAATAAATTGTTTCACACTGTCATGTAGTTGTCCATGATGACCTTTTTGGTGGATCTCCACTGCCACTCTGGTGATGATGATGATGATGATGGTGATGATGGTTGGTTTAACACCCCTCCTGAGACCAGTATTTAATAGTAGTTCGATTTCTATCCTATGCTGATGTAGTCTGGTTTGTCACACTGACAATTCTGTTCACACTTATATTTATGTGAATCCAAGTAATTACCTGATTTACAGATATATAAATTTATATATATATAAATGAACGAACATGCTAGGCATATGTTTGCATGTTGCCAGATCACCATACCAATTTACTAGGTACTGCATATGTTATCTGGTCTTGAAATTTGATCTCAATTAAGCTTAAAATTGCCAGATCTGGTAAAATTACTAATATAATAAAAAGAAACAAGTCATTTAATTTTCAAATTTCCTCAGCCAAGCACATGTCTAGCATTAAGGGTTGAATTATGGGCATGTTTCCTTTATGTAGACTGGTATACCATTACTCTAGATTAAGAAAGTTTTTTACTGATTTTCTTCTTCAGGTTATGATGACAGTCTGGACAAATCAGACATGTTTTCTCGCAGCACCATGTCAGATTCAGATGACTCTGACAGTGAAGATGGTCACAATTCCAACATCCACCAACGACATATCAGTAAAGTGAAAAGTCCAGAGCAACAAATTAGTCCATTCCTAGATCTCACATATTGGAAAAAGTAAGTATACTAATTAATTCACCTGCTGTTACATGAGCAGGGGCCTAATATTCCACTGGCCCTTGTACTTCCAGTATCAGGCAAGTGAACATTAGCACAGGGTAAGTAAAACTACTGTGTTTGAGTTGGCACTTTTCATGCTGAAGTTGAAAATAATTCTGAAAACAAGGGTGAGTAGTTTTATTGGATTCAACACCCTTGAAAGTTGAGTTCTGTGTGAAGTTAGAATGGACTTATCCCTAAGAACAATATTGAACAGCAACACCTTTTTAATGTCTTTTTTCTGGATTGTCAAAAAAATCTAAAGCATTATAAAAAAATTTACATATAGCTATATTATAGCCCCTCAGCTGGCTTGTGGTAGGTTGGTGGTTCTTCCTTCATGCTGCCTATGCCTGAAATGTAGCTGGATGTTTTAAGATTATATGACTGAAATATCATCAGATGTCAAAGTGACATGTCAATGACCAATATTTTAACATACCTGTTTTAATAAAATATCAATTATTTGAGCTTTTTCAAGCATTAGAAATCAGATTTTTTTTGACTAGCATAAGTGGCATTGTTGCCACTTGGTAACTGACTTGCCCATAAAAATCATGGAATGAAATATTTTGTCAAGAAAAAGTAGTTGAGGGAGATGTGGAATGTATCACAAATCTTTTGCAGTTAGGTAGACAAAAAATTGAAGTGGACTGTCCCAGCAAACACAAGAATTTCTTTTTGCATGGACTCCACTGTCAGTAGGTTAAGCCAGCAATATAATATGTTGCCAGACACACGAACAAACAGAACACATTTAGTTCTCTGTTACACCAGGAGCCTGCCTACAAATTGCCAGATACAAGTATTCATGAAAATCTGCATGTGTTTATCTCACCTGTCCGCCAAAGTCAGACTGGATCTATTAATAGAAACTAGCTTCCTCCTAGAATGTGTACACAAATGTAAGTCAGTGTGTTATACAGTGACATGGCACACTAGAGTGATACAAGAAGTGCTTTACATCATCTGTGCAAATGTTAACCCTTAGCCTGCTGAAAAAATGTTGTCTGCTTAAATTGTCGTCTGCTAAGATTTTAAAATTCATTAGAATGGCCCTATATTTGGAGAAACAATTGGCAGAGTGTCAAACAGCTTGGATTCTGATTAGAAGCAGAGTTACCCAGTGTCTAATCTGGATCCATGCTGTTTGCAAATTCTATAACAGTCACCCTTAGCAAGCTAAAGGTTAATATACCTTATCTGTTTAGGTGTGCTCATGTTTGCGTGCACTGAGCAGATGTTGGGTATTTATGCGTACCTACTATTGCAGGGTTGAGAAAATGTTATATTTTGATCGAGATACTGACATCATCATTTCATCATCAACAACTATGCTTGAAATTTATATTGAATGAAAACAAGTTATGCCAGAACTCAATGAAATATGATGCAAAAGAGATGCCTTAAAAATATCTTACGGTGTGGATGAATTACAACTCTGCCTTTCCCTGTAACATGAAATGTCAAGCACCAAAATAACCTTGTGAAACTAAACATTCTTCAAACAAAATTAAAAAAGCATGTTGAAAATATCTAGTTTATCCTAAGAAGATGTTACACATGAACAGGAAATAAAGAATGCATCTTTAAAAGTGAGATCAGAGATTTACACATAAATGATTTTGAGAAGTATCTAATTTGTTATACTTCTGGTTAGCCTTGGCTCATGATGGACGCAGCATTGGGAGATAGAATTATCAGAAATGTTTCAGACCAGTTTGCAAAATATAAAATTTTAATGGCTAATTTATTAGTTTTTTTCCATGACAACCAATAATTGCCACAGATTTCATAGGAAAAATTTTGTTAAAAGTTGCAAGTATGTAACAATGCAATATTTATAAAGGTTTTTTTCAGGGAAGTTGCTTTCTGAGTAGAAATTTTAAGACCTTGGTCATACAGATTCCAGACCTGAGTTTTAGGGACATTTATTTCAGGATTAAAATTTATTACATATCATTTTAGTTTTGAAAGGAAATGGAAGATCAACTATTTGGAACCAAGTTATATATTAACATCAAACAAAAAACTTAATAATTTTCATTTGAAAGTGCTTTTCAAAGGTAAAGAAGTCCAACACTGATGATGGGGCATTTGACATATTCTTATATATGGATCCCTTTAAATACTTGCAGCAAATGCTTATTTATTGGGTCATGGTGCTTAAAGGGTTAGAATATCAGAACACGCTGTATTGTAACCACAAAAGCATTGGAAATATTCATTGACTGATATCCTTGGTCGATGTCTCATATCAGACAGACTCGATGTTGACAAAAGTCCCTGGCCAGATCTACCGTACCATGATTGCATTAATGAGATGTAGATTGATTTCTAAACAGTGCCAATTTGTCAGGGCTCTGTGTAAGCATGTAACTCTATAGCCACAAAGCAGCTACAATAAGGGATAACCTAGGATGCAGGCCCCATTATGGCCTGTCCAGATATCGGTAATTAATTTTTGTCCAGTATGTAAATTGTCTTCATTAACTTTGGGATTACTGAGCAGCTCTGAGGATAAAACTTTGGTGGGGTTGGATTAGAAGGCTGGGCATGTATCATTATCATTGAATTCTGCCCAACATGAATTGACTCCAGAGTATACAAGTCATGATCAATATATATGATAAAGGGCCCGAGATACTAGTAAATAAATGAATGCTTTATCAACTATAGCTTATGTGGGAACATCTGGATTCCCTCTATTTTAGATCCACAAAGAATCTCAAAATAAATGTTATATATTAAATATATATATTATGTAATTAGAGTAAGTAATATATTCTTTTAAGCAATATTTGTAAAATAAATACAGTTATAGCAAACAGGCTCCATTAAGAGAAGAGGAAAGTATATATTCCAAAAAGTCCTTGTTTGAACTGTAATACATTTCCATCCAAATTGAAAGTAATTGATGTTTTATGAACAACTGATCAAAGGAATAAATATGATCAAAAAAATCATCAAGTAAAACTCATTGCATTAAGCCTGCAATATCTGAGAGATCAGACAAAATTATTGGTTTTACTATTGCATTAGTATGCGTCCTATGATATGTTGGTTTGACGTAAACATGCAATTCAGCTATAACTTGCACGTAGCAACAAAAGACATCTGTCTATCAGTGATCATGTCATGCATAATTAGGTGAATGCAACTGCACTGAGTGATACCGAAATAGTGATCATGTTTGATTAACATAAATGGATATGGGTAATTAAGATTTGTTTTCACATAACATGCTAGGTGACGTACAGTGAAAATAATCTCAGAAGTTTGGGCAAAAAATTCCAGAAAATCATTAGTAATGAATCCACTGCATTCATTATAACCCTCGAGAGATAGAGCTTGTAAAATGTAAGTGTAAGAATATACCAATTGGTAAATTGCACATTCAAAACAGGCATGATCTATCTCAATATGTTTCAACTCAGTGACATTAACAGATGTCTATAATGTAGCAAGCACATTATTATTCATTTCCTTGTTTGTTGGATATATATAGCCCTTTGTTACAAATGCTGCCTTATTATTTCTAAGGTGACAGTTCAGAATACACTGATGTGTGATCATAATGGATCCATAACATGCAGGGTACCAGCTTGGGTTAGACAACTCTCTCTCCATACAGGGGACCAGGTTACATTACTTACCTTATACTGGTACAAACCTTTTTCCAAAGTGTGTCAAACAAGTCCTCAGTTACCAGCGAATGGAATTGCCTCTACCGATATTACAAATTTGTATAATCAGTATATTTGTTGGCTTAATAGACTTAATAGATATGTTTGTAAGCTTTCTGTCCCACTGTAAATGCAGAATTTTCATTTTCTTTAAAGGTGAGACCCGGGTAAGTAGGCCAACAAGCTAGACCCATAATTAGTGCTTATTATTTCCTTTGTTACCTTTCCATTTTGTCTGAAACTCTACCTGCACATCTGTGACAGGTATGTTGGGATTGTAGTCAGGATGCTAAAGGGAATTGCTTGTCTATTTTAGGGCTTGTAAGACCAAGCACAGGACCACTCCATGGTAATTTAGTATCTAACAGTTAATTTTCAGAACCCATATTTTATAAGTTTTTATCTGGTTGCTCTGGTTGTTGCAAGTCCGACCTATCACAGTGCAGTATACTCCTACTAGTGTGTTGGTGCCGTAAAACCATATAAATTCAATTGTATATAACAGGGTATATAAGCAAAGGTGAACAGGGTTCACAGGTTGTGATAATTGTTCTGGGTCTACACTTAGGGTATATCTACAGATCAGTTTTGCACTCGCTTGAGCCAAAGGCAATGATGAAGCTTGTATTACGATCTGAGAAAATGTCTCAAACACCAATAAAGATAAGCCCAGGGACATAACTGTTACTACGCAAGCACTTGTCTACAACCTATTTGTACTGTTTATGGGGAAACATTACAGCTGTCAGTCATCATAACTAATGAGTGACTCACTCAACTATTTTCAAAAAATGAAAACTCGGTGCATGTTGTTATTTAAATTTTTTTTTAAAAATTGAGCTCTTGCAGCATAGTGTATCGAAGACATTGCGCAAGTAGGATACTGAAAGTATACACTGTGAAGTAGAAATTGCAGGAAATCCCTTGTTTATTTTGGTTTAAATAAAGTCACACTAACACAATTAAGGTAAAATGTTGACTTTTCCTGCCTAGTGGTTCAAGAAGACACAGGCGATCTCATTGTTCTTAATTTTAGGTTAAGCACCTCTCAAGATTGTATTCCCTGTGCTCAGAATTCAGAACCACAGAGCTTCAGTGAATGGCCATGGACCTTAAATATCCCTGACCCCCTTTAATATAGATGTATTGCACCTATTCAATTATTCATAGGTAGAAATAATACAATACATTTCCTTGTATTTCTTTTGGATAGAAGAAATGAAATTTAAATAGATGCAGACCATCAAAATTTATTGAAATTTAGTATGTTGAAGAAAATAGAGCTTTTTGTGTGGCTATATGCTGAATAAGGCCTCAGCCTTGTGAATTTTTTTTTTAAATTTACAACCAGCAGTAAGAAAAACAAATAAATGCATTGTTTTAGAAGGCAACTACATGTATTTGTCTGGGAATCAAACTTGTGACCTTTCCTAATACAAGTCTGATACCTTGATCACAGTTGTTACATGTCACAGCTTGACTGACCTTTCTGTACCAGTGTGACATATGCCAGCCCATACAATGGTGGTCACTTTTATCTTGGACTATTGGTCATTTAAGTACAACAATGGGGTAGTCATCTGGATATAATAGAATGGATTTCATAGCTGCCTATACCTCTATACCACAGGCAATTAATTTCACACTACCTTAACCCTGTCTCTGTCTGGTGTAACATGATGTAGTTGCATGATCACAGATTTATGCATAATAAACCAGGTTTTCTCCTCCAAGTCCTTCAAAGCACTTGGTGTCAATCAAAATCATTTTGATGTCACATTAAAATACAAAATACTGCAATGACTTTAAGCCAGTGGTTTTCATTTTGGTTCAGAGACTAGCATTAATATCATGGATCTGCCTGACTGAGCCCCTCCCAAAGATGAGTTAGCATAAAAAAGGAAATCTCTGCGCCATCAAATGGTGAAGGTAGACTAGGTCTGGAATCTCTGCAATGTAATCTGGTTGTAATCTGGTTTGATCCTTTAAAAGCCCAAAACAAACAAAAAAGATTTGACTGTTCACCTTAGAAATAAAAAACAAACATGTCCTTTGACTGGTTTTGGGATTGTAACAATAAGTGAAAGAGGGGGCCTCCGTGGCAGAGTGGTTATTTTCGTTGACTCGCAATCTCTCAATCAAACGGCTCTGGGTTCAAATTCTGGTCTGGGCACTTCAGATTTTTCAAGTGAGGAAGCCTTCCAGCTTGCTTGTTACCCCCTGTGGGACGGGGGGAGAATAGAATACACCCACTGCTTGAGAGTGCAAGGTGGTAGAAACCCACCAAACATCGACACCCAAACAC
>JAULCC010042546.1:0-15168 GCA_032358795.1 Nuttallia obscurata | reverse complement strand
AATGATTATTTTATGGTACAAAATCTTGTCAAAAAGTTGAAATTTTATTTGAACAGAATAACAGTTTATCTCATAGAACACAATAAATTGTTTCTCATGTAAGGCATCATCTACCCCAACCTTTTCTTTGCAGTGCTTGATTTGCTATGTTACAGGTATGAAAATCAGATGAGCATCTGCATCCGCAAGTCGGTGCTCTAATTGTATCTTTATTAAACTTATACTGTAGTTAGAAACCTGTGAGTGCTCAGTTCCTTTTGAAATCCAGTTATGCATGACATGGGTTATGGCCCTTGAAATAATCATATAAAGTATGTATAAGAGCAACAACATGTACTGTGATACTAGTATGGAAAAGACTGAAATCTGAGATCTATAGGTAGGGAAATTATGACTTTTTTTAACAGAGTTTGTCAAGGAAAAGGTTTGATATTAAGATAAATATGGTAGGGATATGTTTTATGTACAAGAATTTGCTGTAGTTGATCTTCTTATATTCATCTGCTTTGATAGTTTTCATAGTCATCTTGTATTTGTGATCCAGATGTGGCGATGAACTGCACCATGTTTTGTCACTAATCTCAAGGTATTTTCCTAGAGTTTTGGGTTAAAGAGGTTGTTGGCTTTATACTCCAGGCTTCCTGACTAAGGTCTTCCAAATGGGCACAAGTTTGCAAGATGTAGTGAGGAGTCTGTAACAGTCAGTCCTCTGATCCACACTGGCATGTAGCAGTGTCTATCAGTTCAATCAGACAACACTGTCCTGTTTTGAAGGAAATGATGGCTTAATTTTAAT
Source organism: Nuttallia obscurata (assembly GCA_032358795.1). NCBI lineage: Eukaryota > Metazoa > Mollusca > Bivalvia > Cardiida > Psammobiidae > Nuttallia > Nuttallia obscurata. The sequence continues at coordinate 14,372 of JAULCC010042546.1, read as the reverse complement.
GTAATCTCTGTAAATGTATCTTTGCAGATCTCGCAGAAGTGCCAGGGTACACGCCAATCACAAAAGCAACTCCAATATGGAAGAGAGATATGATAGAAAAGAAAAACCAGGAAAAAATTGAAGAATATATAGTAAGTTCATAGTTTTGAATAAAAACAACAGTGATGTTATGGATATGGTGTCTACCTTTGAACTAAGAAGGTGCAGCCTCGAGCCCAAAAGGCGGCCTTTCTTTTGAATTTCATGACAAAGTTGTACCTAGGAAAAGGGCTCAGATGTGTTTCTAGAAGCCATTGTAAGGCTTTCAACATAATAAAGTCATAATCAACAAATTATAATTGAAAAATCCTTCTATTGTTATATACCGGTAACATGGTTCGAATTGGCATGAAACTGAACATCAGGCGTTAAGTTAACACTGAAATATGGTACATGCATTTAGGATGAAAATTTGTTCTGTTTCAATTTGCTGCCTGGTTAATTAAACAAACAATTTAAATATGCAAATAAGCATTTACCATGAACATATATGAAAGTTGTAACAAGTATTCAAGTTTTCTGCAAGATATGATATAAGGACCTGTTATTATGGCAATGGAAATTACCACACATTACAGAAACTATGCAGACAATTCAAACATTAACATTGTAGTAACTCTGAATATCTGATTGGGTTAAACAGCTGAAATTTATGCAACTTATTTTGTCCAGCATTTATTTACTTTCTCAATTTATCTCTTGTCTTCTTAATTTCATCTACTAAGTTTATTTATAGCTTTTATCTTCAAATGAAAGTTTATAAAAGGAAGTTGATGCATAGTGGTTGACAAGTTTAGTGTCATGTTTTATGAAAATTATATCTTCTGTTTATAAGTGATTTAAAATTTATCATTACAGTTTCTGAATATATACATACCTCATATTTCATCTATTAAACCTAATTTTAGTGATAAATTTTCATTTAAAATTAAAACCTTATTTATTTTACAACAGTTGTGAAACAAGTTCTTACAACTTATATTAATCATTCTTGTAGGCGTGGATGGTGGCGTTTTTGTGGTCTTTATTGTAGGAGGAAAATGGAGAACCCAGGGAAAACCTGTGTGTACGGACGGGGGACCACTATTAACCCTCTCACATAGATACATTTTAATATGAATATCTATCAAAACTTTAAATGAAAAGGATGGAATTATAGTTAATTTTCTTCAAATGAATATCTATGGAAACTTTAAATATAAAGAACTGAATTTAAGTTAATATTTTTCAAATGAATATCCATGAAGCCCTCAAATGATAGGACGGAATTTTAGTGTTGTTTTTTTCCAGATGAATATCTATTGAAATGAAAAGAACTGAATTTAGTTAATTTTATTCAAATGAATATCTATGAAAACTTAAACTAAAAGGACTGTTTTAAAGTTTTAATCTTCACATGCATTACTGAGTTTGTCTAAGACTAAACTCAATTACATTCTGTGGATTCTAAGGCCTAGAGAGCTTAAGCTTATCTTCTTAATTGGCTGAGTTGACAATACGTATTATGTGAATGTTTTTAGCAAAAAAAGGAACGGGAGAAACAAGAAGCAGCAAAATGGAAGAATGTACCCGAGTGGAAAAGGAAACTCATGCAGGAAAAAGAAAAAGAAAAAAGTAAAATGAGTGAAGAGGAACAGAAGAAGGTACTTTTAAAAAAAACAATCTTTCATTATCGAAGGCTGAGTGTCAAAATATTATATCAATGTTTTTTTTTGTGGAAGATATGAGCTGCTTCATGAGAAATGATTCTATATCAATGGCAAATGGGCTTTGCATTTTTCTTTTACAAAGAATTTTGCGATACAAATATCAAATACCTACATTAATAGAATAGTTGCCTTTCATTTTACTTACAATGATGTCATTGGGAAATTAAGACAGTGTTTTACATTGTTTACTGGTTTTCCATTTTGCGATGAGGGGTCTCTTTCTCATGGAATAGCTCCTATGTTAGTTTTGCCCTCAACCATCGTTATGAGGAATTGTGCTTTGAGAATCCTCAAGTAAAACAAACAGCTTTGTTTGATATGGCCACTTCAGTTTCAACCATTGTGTTGTCTCACAGTCATGCATCACCTACATGCACTTTGTTGTGTGGTTGAAATCGTGCGTTCATTTTCACTCTTGTTCAGCTTTGCTGTTTGAGATAACAATTTACAATTTCAGGTTACAAATAAATCATGTGAAATAGTTATTATTACTAAGTATTTAATGAAGTTAATGTTTGAAAATATGTGTAGAATGAGGTACATGTAGTTGAAATGCAAGCTCTGTCATGTGAATTGGAGTGTGAAATAAATTATTTATTGTATCAGAGTTTACTGGGTGAAGGATAGTAAGTTATTTGCTGTTTCATGTATAATAAGTACAAGTTATATAAATTATTCATTGTGTCAGGGATAATAAGTATAAATTAAATAAAATCTTTATTATATCAGGGATAATAAGTATAAATTAAATAAATTATTTATTTATTAGATGAGTATAAGTTATATAAATTATTTATTGTATCGGGGTTAATGAGTATTTTTTGTCAATTATTGAGGAAAAGTTTATTAAATATTTTTATTGAGACTTCAATGTTATATCACAGAGCTTGCATCTATTAGTGCTCTTGGTAGTTTTGTAAATATTGTACTGTTCTAAACTGACCACAAACCATACAAGTTCAATACACTTTAATCAATTAATGCATTACAGTTGTGTTGTCCACTGTTATTTATGTCATAGTTTCAAAACTGATATTAAATTAGCCAAAAAATTGTCCTATATAGATCAGATCATTTTCAAATGCTTTTTAGAAAAACATTAAGTGTTCCTGCATTGTTTGAGGTCTCAGGTTCAAATATCAATTTTCCAGTAATTTTAATTTAATTCACATAGCAAGCAGCAACAGTCAATTCCATGTATTCTGATGCAAGTTGATTTCCTCAGATGATTTCCCCTGTTACATTAAAGGCTTAAATAGACGTATTTGAAATAATTCTTGCACACTCTACAATTTTTATGTGAGCAATCTTGATCTATCACTATCAAAGACATATATTTCCAAAATTTGCTTTATAAATTTTAGCCAGGCGATTCTAATCCCAAGGGGGATTACTTAATGAATTACAGACGTGAGGTAGTATATTTTGTGTGACATGGATTACCTCCCTTGCATAGAGAAACACTTTAAACTATACAAATCCATTTCATTTAAGACATTTCTAATCATATCTTTAAGAATTATTCTTAATACAGAAGTACAACTAACACAAATGTTTTGCTTGTCTTTATAGCATGTTTAATTGGAATTTATGCATGGTGTGCGATATATATCATATCTACCCTACCTAATACAAAATCTGCAGATATATATTAAACTGTGTTATGATTGGTTAGATATAATTTTCTATCAATTGACACTTAATATGTTATATATAATATGTGTATATAATACTCTCTGAATTTTTACTCTTTAAATATAAAACTATCTGATTCAAACAAAATTTGATATAAAATCTGCATTTGTGTAATTTGTTTTAAGGTCTGACTTAACACACACATTCCAAGCAAAACAATGAACAAAATGGCCTTTAACAGAATGAAATATGTTAGGACAAAACTACTATAAAGTTAAAAGGAGTTTTTTTCCCTACAGGGGTGAAGAGCCTTTATCTTTGTAAGTTGATTTAAGATGACGTGAACATGCCCCATAGCCTCTCTGATTAAGAGCAAATATACCGATAGCATTTTCTTAGCTTTGGAGAGGTCAGTTGCTCCTCTCCTGGTACTTTGTTGCCTCAAACTTTCCTTGTTCTAGTTATGGACGATGTGTACCATGAAGGAAGAATTCCGTGAGGAAGCTTACCACTTACCACGAGAATTAGCGTACCTCATATGTACTTTGTAAAGGAAAGAAATTCAAAGTGATATTTACTTATCTCAATCTAAAAAAATGACTAAATATTACGATAGCCAAAAATGTAATCCTGTTAGTATAATAATAATTATAACGTAATACATTAAAAGATAATAAAACTATTTAAAATTATTCTGTATTCTTATCTTCTTAAGCTGCTTAAATATTTACAAAACATAAAACTTATATTACATAAAGCATACATCTGCATAAGTCATACAAAAACTATCTTCTACTTTTTTATGCATACACATATACCCGTAAGATTCTTTAAATACAAAACATATCAATCCCCTCATTCTGGTGAGTATTGCCGATGTGTCAACTTAGCCTATTATGCAATCTTAGTCTAAACAAAGACACCTTTGTTTGTTAACACTATATAAATGGTAGCAATGTGACACGGCTAAAATTCATATGTGATATTTTCTGTATGTCTTACACATGTCTCCTCCAAATATGGTATGCTTCAATAGTGGGACTTTTCTAGAATGGTGTATGGTTCTTCCAGTAAATGGTCCCCTAATTCTTAAGAGGTACCCTTTCTTTGCATGGTTGTCAGAAATCGAACCACACTTAACTACTCCATGTCTATCTTAAATTTTGAAAATTGGTTAATGTACTTTAGAAAAATTGTCAAATGTCATTGGATGCGTTTGTTTCTCACATTTACTAATCTCTGTAATGATACGAATGGTTTGTTGTATGATGCATGAGCTAACAATGTGCTAATGTTTTATTTTCAACCAGGCTGTCGAGGAAGAAGCAAACAGGAAACGAAGGGTAACTCAGACACTTACAATTAAATTTGAATACATTGATAAACTGAATTGTTCATTGATTGGTATTTGACTAAATTGAATATTACAGTTAGTTAGCATATTTATTTTAGACTGTTTCAGTTAGCGGCATGCCCCGTTGCTTAGTGTTGAAAAAGATATTTGTTTCCCTTGTGTTGGAATTTATTATCCTTTACTAATGGGTAATTGTTGCCTATGGTTTTTACCAATGCCATTTCATATGGTTTTCTGTTGCAATTACTTTTTGTAAAATTAAGTTAGCATTAATGAGACTGTTTGGCACTATTTTGATCGGCAACTTTCAAAGAATCGTTCACAATGTGGACCGCCACATTAGCTGTCACAAATCTGCCATATGATAAGGGTTTGCACAGTTGTCCTGTTTGTTTGTTTGTTAGTAGTTTATCGCTTTAACAGCATTTTAGTCATATTGCGACGTCCAGCTCATTACAGGTGGAGGAAGACCCCGGGGGGCCCCTGTTTACTATTTCATAAGCGCACCCGGGTAGAACCACCGACCTGCCACAAGCCAGCTAGAAGGCATCCTCACTTGAAAAATCCTTAAAAATCTTGTAAAAAAGTCCTGTAAAGATACATTTAAGTTATTGATATGCTATAAAATATTCATAAATCAATGTCAGTTATGAATATCAAGCAGGATAAGATTAAGCCAATGTGCATATTACTGTTGGTCAGTGAAACATTTCATGGTCAAGTATTGACGTCATAATTTCTGAAAATATGTCAATTCTAACATGTGCTCATGTTTAATTTAATTTCAATTCAACATGAGGTTTTAACAATATTTGCAAAATCATAGTAAGCAAATATAGTTGCTGTGTGGTTAATATGTAAATACAGTTGTCATGTGATTGATATATATATGCAAATACAGTTGTCATCTGATTAATATGCAAATACAGTTGTCATTTGATTGGTATGCTAATACAGTTTTCATGTGATGAATATGCAAAACCAGTTGTTATGTGGCTTCTATGCAAATACAGTTGTCATGTGATGTACGATACAACTATTTGGTCATGTAATATGTGGGCGTACAAATACTTGCATCATATTATTAACGTGTCTATATTTTACTTGACAGGCCAGAGAGGCAGAGGAAGAGAAAAGGCTAAAAATGAAAGAACAGCAGGAAATGCAGCGTCAGATGGAGGAGGAACTTGAAAGTGTGCCGGCATGGAAACGTGAGATTATGATGAAGAAAGGGGGTGCTCTAAAGAACTGGGGAGATGAACGGGAGGATATTAATCAACAGGTGTGAATTTGAATCCTATCCTGTGGAATGGTGTGATGCGTGAAACTGAACATACAAAATTGATGTTTTCGTTTGATGTTGTTTTAATTGTATTGTTTTCAAAGTTTACCGTTTATAAGAGAATGCTCATAATATGCATGAGCCGCAATAGTATATTTTGTAATATTAATTTAGTTGCCAAGATCACAATAGTATGCATTCAACAATCAATCTTATGCAAATTATAAAGAGTCTATTTACAGAGAAATTTGAACAAGAAATTATATCTCTCTTAAAATGCAAATGGAAGGACACATGTGAATAAACTTGAGTTATTATATTTCTGTATGAAAAACAAAGCTAAGTACACTATATGACTGAACAATTATCTTACATATAGTGAGGTAGGTGCATCGGGAGATGAATAGACAGTAAACACGTATCGATTCTATTTTGCACTTAATTCAATATCGATGTAAAAAGTATTTGGCTTGAAACCAAGTAAAATGTTTAAGAGTGATTAAATTTCTTTTAAAATATGTGATATCTGGGAGTTACCATCTCAAATTACATTAATTTGTACATTTTTATTTTCTTAAATATCATAATTGAATATAGCATTCTTGCTTAAAGTCCATTGACGTTTTGAAAATCTTTGGTGCATGCAGTGCTTGATATTTAAGTTAATGTTGCATGATGTCATGAAATTGTAATGGATTGCAGAAATTAGTAGCTTGCACCTTTTGAATAAGGTATACAAACAGCATACTGAGACAGAGCCTCTATTAATCATACTTTGAATTTATTGTTTATTCTTTTATTATGTAAATTCATAAAATATTTAATTGTGAATAATTGCAAAAAAAGTAATTCGGATGTAATTAATATTTATTCAGACTGTTTCTTCATTACATGTTTTTAAATGGCTCAGTTGTTTTGCAATGGACTCAATACATGCTTTTTAAATGGCTCAGTCTTTTTGTAATGGACTCAACACATGTTTTTTAAATGGCTCAGTCGTTTTGAAATGGACTGATGCTTTTTCAAACGATTCAAAAAGTTTCATATGAATAAAGTTAATATGGGTTTTGTATGGTTTGTTTTCATGAAACTTTCCAATTCTTTGTTTTTTTAATGTGCTGACCTTAAAAATTTAAAATGCAGTAACAGATAATTGGATTCCAGAGGCTTTATGAAATTAGCCATACCAATTTTGTAAGACCTAATAATTATTCAAATGTTTCAAAAATGAAGTAACGGAAAAAGCCTAACATTTTCAAAATGGTGTAAGACTTACAACTGCATGAAACATAGCAATGTCATCTGATAAAGGCTTGAGGATGAGCTAAGTATGAAGTTGTAAAAGTTTGTTGCAAGCATGGGATGTAATGAGTTTATTTTCATGTGTCTGTAAAACTTGTTCAATATTAATTGGAATGGTTTTGGATATTCTTTGGTATTTTTGTTTTCTATGTAGACTTTATTTTTAGTACTGATCTGCTGCAATGCAGATTGATTTACAGAAAGATTCAGAAATAAGTCTGTTTGATGTGTTGAGCCCAGTGCAGACATATAAACATTATCCAATGTATAGCATTTAATCTGTTTAAAGGTATAGCTTGATTTCATTAATGGACTAAGAGCATGCCTTAAAATTGAGTCAGTATCATAGACCGATATAAGATACTTGCAAAGTGAGTTAGATCTTCTTGGTCAACACTGGATTCGACAGCTTTGAAGGCGGTTTTGTTATGTTGTACTTTATACAGTATTGTGCATTATTTAACATACATCCTTATGTAAACATATGTGGAAATTAAAAGTCAGTGTTATCAGAGACGTTAACACATAGAAACTTCATAGCTTAATTTGTAAATATTTCGTATAATTGTGTTTATATGGTTTTGTCAAGAAACAAACTGATCTGTGGTAATTATATAAAATGTATATAAAAGCATGCATTAAAAGCTGATGGAACAACACATATGTGGCATGTACAGTGGTAGTAAGTCTATTGTGTGCAGTATTAACTTTTTGTCTGTGTAGTTCGAGTATAGTGTCTTATGCAATACATGATATTTATCTTTTTGCATGATTTTTTTATATACAATTACATTATTATGTGCAATTTTTAAAGTGTAAAATGTTTATGTATGTGATGCATTCATAGTTTTTTTCCTTAGATATAGACCGGTAATGCTTTATTACCAGTTATAATAGCATTCAATGCAATATTTTTTGTATATATTGAAATAAAAATACTCCGAGTTTTCTAAAACGGATATGATGCATTGGCACCGTCAAAAGAAATTATTTGTATATGTAATGATTAAGTTAATCAATATGAACATTTTATAAAACAGTATTTGTTTTTATGTTGTAAATTTACATATTAATACTAGAAAGACATGTTAAATATTGTCTTGACATCTGTTTTTTCCACGAAGTTCAAACAAAAACAAAAATGATAAAAACCTGGGTATATGACAAAAATAGTTGAAATCTTACACGAGAGTTAATGGAAACAATTGGTTTTCAAAAAGTCGCTGGTAAAAGTCTTTAATTCCGCTTTAATGATGATGAAATATTTGACTGTGATGTCTTTATATTTAATTAAATGTGGAAGCCTGTCTCTTATTTTGATAATATTAATAAAGTAACATCACTTTGTGTTCATTAAATTAATTGATAGTTTTATTCGTACTGCAACCCATTTGCTGAGATCATATTTATTTAATTTTTTTCTCGGAAGAAATACTTTAAAAATGAAATATGAAGCTGTTTTTGTAAAGATATTATTATTTTTGTTTTCTTTACATGGTGAAACCAGGGCATTGGCACACAGTAATTGGGCTTTCCTTTGTTTTCATGTCATTTTGATATTGAACATGTGACTTTCTTAACCCCATTTCTAAGATATATATCAGGCAAATATAGAACATTTATTGAATGTGAATAATGCGGTATTATTGAATGTAACTTACGAAAATATTTTCAACACAAGTTGTTCAGAACATAGTCGTTCTTTTTATTTATTATTTGTTAAGACCATTATAGTTTGAAATTTTCATAAGCTAATGTTAACATTATGTTATTCAATATTTTCGAAAATGTAAACTACAATACTTACATTATAGGAGATTCATCTTCCAAAGTCCTAGAATAGAGTTTATTGTGAATTTTTAATATTTAAAGACTTTGTCAGTTTATTTGTATCATGTATGAAAGGTATCAATCTTAGAATCATTGATATACAAATTGCAGGTTACATTCAACGACTGTGAATGAAGATGCATTTATTCAAGGCTTTTTTTCAGTTGAACAGATTAGTTCAGTTTTATTTAAAGTATGGTAGGAAACAAACTTAAATATTATGTCACAAATTACAAGTTCTTATTTAGATGCGCAAATGCTTAATGCGCTGCTTTTGCTTTTGTGATAAGTATGATTGGAGAATGCTTTTATATGAAACCAAGAGTTAACTAACTTTGATGTTGTGAAGATTACCTTTTACAAAACATTACCCTTGCATTAAACATTCACTTCCTTACATTCAGCCTGGACAAGACGGTTATATCCCACCGGAACAAGTGAGTTACCATAGTAACGAATATTTGTAAACAGATCAGTTAATTGGAAGTTTGTTCTTTACTGCCAAATACATGTATAAAGTAATGTTTTATCACTACTTTTGAAAATCGTTTCTTTAGAATTGCTTTAAAAGTCATGACAAAGAAATTAGGATACATTGTTTAACATTCTTCATTCATCATATCATTATATTGGTTCATTAACATAAAATGTTTTAGTTTTCACATACAGCAGCTCTGTTTGAATACAGTTATGAACATTTCATTAGTTTAAATATTAAAGAAAGTATATATTTTCAGGTGTTTTTATAAAACAAACATCTTATCTTACCAGTTAATTTAAATTTGGTTTTTGAGTAAAACTCGGCGACATTGAATAAATTCTTTGGTTAAGAACATACATTATCTGGCAGTAAAATGAAACATGTTCCAATGTTTGCTTTGTACGATTTTGTTTTAGCAAATAATATTATCAACATTGTTATCTCACATGGCATGTTAATTTGAGTTTTTCGGTTAATATTCAGTTTAATTAATTTAATATTTAGTTTTGAACTTTTAATCTTCATCTATTTTAAATTGTGTAATTCACGTTGTACATGTTTGGTTGCTCGTGGTTAATATCAAAGATAGATTTGTAATCCGTAAAGTATTAATAAGAATTGTTTTCGTTTTGATATAATGATTAATACCAGTATTAGTTAGCTATTTGACAATTTTACTATAACAAACTACAACTAACTTGCTAGAGAAAACAAAATGCAACAAAAAATTACGATTACATTTCAATTACACAGAATCATTCTGAATGATTCAGAGAAAAAGTTACTGACGTTGGCGGACAAAAACAACTAATATATATTTCAAATAGTTACTGAGTCAACGTGTGATTATAAGAAGTGAAATGTAAACATGAGGTATCTTACATAGTTAACTAATATATAGTATACATTTATTAATTGCTTGTAATTACAAAGTCATTTAATTCAAAAAGAAAGGTTTTGGATACTTGCATTCTACACCAAGTTGTATGTTTCAAGGGACCACTGATTTGAATAATATTATATTGGTGCCATTGTTTATGTGGATTGAAATATGTTAATAGCTTAATCCAATCTGTATCAGCTTAGTACTTCTGATAAAGTGTTCCTCTCTCTGATATTCTTACAGTTTACGTTATTGACTATAACTGATTTGAAATGACACCGTATACTCTCTATTTGTTGTAGATAATGCAATGATAACTATTAAAATGTATTGATTATCCTGCTAACATAGATTTTGTCTCTTGTGTTTGGCTCCCACGTAAATAGCAGTGATGCATGTTCTAAGTTGTAGACCATTTAATGTTTTGTCGAACCCTTGCACAATCAAGTTGAACCTGAGACGTTCTCTTTTCCTTTGTTTTGTTTTACATATAGTCTTAAACCCTTATCATGCTTTAGACGATCTGGGAGGATTTGCGAAACATTATAAAGGTCAACAACAATAAAGATCAGGCGCCACAAAACCCATAATCTGAACCAGTTCTGCGCTATTTGCCATTTGGATATACTATTGACCTAAATAGGTTGCCTACTATCTAACAAAGCTATTGCAGAACGATAAGAATATCAGCTTTAGATTGAAAAGCTTCGTTGAACCAAAACGTCAGATTCAGCTGTTTTAGTTCGTGAAGAGATATTGCGATGGTTATATTATATGGCTTATAATATTCGTGATTCGTGCGAATAAATTTATCTTATTTCTACTTTAACTAAATAAATAAAGACATTAAGATGAAACTAGCAACGGTAATAAGACAATAAAACATAACTTTTAAGAACTTATATAATGCGGACGGTGGTGGAAACGAGAATCGAAGAAGTATTCAACAAACACTCTTGGACTTTATACCATGGCCATCTTTGTTTGATAATATGTAGAAAAAATAACGTGTGTGAAATAATTGAAAATGATAATTTAACGTAAAGTTATACTTCATGGAGGATAATTGTATTTTTCTTTGTAAGATAAGAATTTATTTCATCGAGTGGAAAGCAAAGGCTATATTTTCACGATTTTCTCTCTTGTGCTTGACTCCCACGTAAATGGTAGCAGAGATGCATGTTCTAAGTTGTAGACCATTTAATGTTTTGTCGAACCCTTGCACTCTCAAGTTAAACTTGAGACGTTCTCTTTTCCTTTGTTTTGTTTTACATATAGTCTAGTCTTAAACCCTTATCATGCTTTAGACGATCTGGGAGGTTATGCGAAACATTATAAAGGTCAATAGATCAGATGCCACAAAACCCATAATCTGAACCAGTTCTTCGCTATTTGCCATTTGAATAGACTATTGACCTAAATAAGTTGCCTGTTATTAAATATATATGGTATACTTCTATAACTTAAATGTTAATCCCACTATTATGGTAAACTTACCGAAAAATGTTTTTCTTTTACCATCACGTGTTTGTTACCTGTGTCATTGTTGGCAATGTTTTAGTAGTTACATGTTATACCATTTGTTGTCATTGCATTGATTATTCGCGTTTATGATTACCTCTATTCTTTTGTTGGAATATTTATTGGATTTATTACTTACTGATTAATTGATATCTATTTACGTGTTTCGTTTCAGGATGAGGACGAAAATGTTGCCCCGGTAAGTACATATCCCAGTCCGCCATACGTACATGTACAGCACGTCATGACGTCACATGTTACGTATCATGGTACACGTTTTGTCTGTGTAAATGTTGATATATGTTTGCAACGTTAAATCTAGCGAGTTGTAAACTAATGTTAATTCCAAAAAAAATATACTCCTGTTCATTTTTAAATGCCATTTCTGGAATTGAACAAGAGATTTAAAACACATTAAGTACATATTGATTCGAAATTGAAAAGAAATAACAAGTATGATTAATCATATCGTTTTGTAAATTTAAAGTTGTGCTGTTCATACATTCCTCGTACCGATTAAAGTCCTGAACTATTTGAAACAAAGCCATATGGAATAAGATCACGTAGTCATAAAATTGTACAATAGAATGTCAGTATTCTATTAATTCAATCAAGTTAAGTGATTCATTTTACCTCGGATCTTCAACCTGAATGTTTTACAAAATATTTCGTTATAAAAAGAGTGGGCTCTAAAACATAATTGTTACAAGACTTGCCGCAACATGACCATCATATTTTTAAATAATTGAACAATCCAATACTTTACCCAACCCATACTGTTGGTTTCTTCTCTAATCAATGCAATGCAATGCAATCATACTTATTTTAATTAAGCGGCAAATGTAATGTATTGTATTGTAGTTATTGGGACACATTTAACACAACACGTTACCAATCGAATCATCTTATACCGAAGGACAAAAAATGGTTTAGTTTTGGAATTTAGCATAAATGGACATCTATTTTACTATTTACAATCAAAGTTAAAGAAAGTGTAATAATCCCTATAGGCATCTAAAGACGGTAATCACTTTAGGGTCTTCCTCCACCTATAATGAGCTGGATGTCACGATATGACTGAAATACTGTTAAAGCGACGTTAAATTCTAAAAAAAAAAAATAAACAAAATCACTTTAAACATGGATTTTACCAAAACAATGACGTCACAATTGCGTCCTATCGTTTCGCTCACTATACAAACTCCTTTGCAACGATGAATGCAAACGGCATCCAAACGAACACTTTTAAATCGGCCTAGTTAAGAGAACATGATAATGTACAATATTGTACATGTAGGTTAGTGTATGTTATTTTGTACCATAATGTCTGTCGTCTTCGTGTGTGATCTATCTGCATGAGAAGCTTTTGCTTTAATCTGTATCTTTATATTTTAGTACCTTTCTGACACACGCCTCCAAGAGTGCGTGCTTGTTTGCATTATTTAATACAATTTAGTTAGAGACTCGGTTTGGTTGTAAATCTTAATCAAATTAATTCGTAATTGAGAGAGCTATTGGCTGACTTCCGGCGGTAGATTGTCGTGGCACAGAGTTTGCAATATGTCGGTCGAAATAACTATATATTGAATTTCTTAGTGGCTTTATATTTTCTCATGTTGTAAATTGCTGCATGGTGAAGTCAAATATAGTTGTCCGTAGTGTCTATGTAATGGTGCGTTGTCCGTCCGTTTACAGTTGACATTTTAGATATTAAAACTTCGTAAGCAAATATACATGCCCTTATGGTTCCTACGGAAAACTTGCTTTCACTTTTATTCAGATATTCTCAAAACTGGTGCTCGGTACTTAGTTACTCATGCGAACTGAAACTCGTACACATATTTGCCTAAGCATCTGACAGGGATACTTGTTCTAAAAAAGTTTAAAAGGCGTGAACAGTTTCCATTTTGTACAAGGGTATTCACCCACTTGACGAGCAGTTCTTTGTAGATGAATGTGAGTTGTCCCATTTAACAATGAAGTAAATTATCTTTTGACTATAAAGTCAGTTAAGAAATTGACATTCTTATAATATAAATAGCACAGTAGAGCACCTGTCCACACGGATGACTTGGTAGATGCAAATAAGAGACTGTCGAGAAACCAGATGACCGCAATGCTGTTAATGTTTACGATAGACAATATTACATTCTGTCACTTGATTAAATGACAAAACGCGTTTCAATATGCGTACTCTTATTCTTGCACATATTTCTACTACGCGGGCATGCACAGAAAGCACGATGATATATGTATAACAACAAACGTAGAGAAAACTTGCACCGACCTATAAGCCAAACATATTCCTACGTCTTAGAAGAAAACCTCTTGTTGAT
>JAULCC010042324.1:0-15172 GCA_032358795.1 Nuttallia obscurata | reverse complement strand
CTGTAATGAGCTGGACGTCGCGATATGACTGAAATACTGTTAAAGCGACGTTAAATTCCAAAACAAAACAAACAAAAGATAAGTGTTCAGTAGAAAATGTCTGTCGCCCTCTTGCACTTTGTCAGAAAATCAAAAATGTAAGTAAAAATGGGGCATTACTATTTTAAGTATGACCTTGACCTACAGAATTTTGGTGGCATCATAAGTAATACAGTTTGAAAGTTTGAAGAAGAAATGTTAATAAATGGCAAAGTTATAACCAACATTAAGTTTTTGTGAGAGACCAACAGATGGGCAAACAGACAAAGTAACCCTATGTTACACACTTCCTCCAAAAGTGTGACTGAAAAACAGAAGCTTCTTCCTGTAATTTTTTATAATTTCTATATATTCCATCGAGAAGAAACAAATGAATTCTTTGTCAGAGTCATTGAGGGAAAAATATATATGACTGCAGTTACCCTTTGGGCAGCTCTTAGGGATAAGGCTGGTATGTAGAAAACTGTCGCATACCTTCAAACTCCATATAATTTGACAAGTCTCGACCTCTAGCCAAGTCTCATTGTATTACCAGGGACAAGGAACATTCAATTAATTTGGCCGTCAGGAATATTTCCTGATTTTGCTGAAATTGACCGGTCAAGCATTTCTGGAATGCTGACCATAACCTAGAAACGTGCATTAACCTATCTCATTATAGTAACACAGTCTACCAATTCATAAAATAAATCTGTGCAATGAAAAATCTATTTGCCCACTGTAAAAGCATTTCCACCAATTTCAATATCATGCATTACATATGTCTATTTATTTATATCCATAAGTTGGCAGAAAGTGACATACATCAAACAAAAAAAAAAAGACTTTTTAATGCAGCATATTATGCATTTCAAAGGAATATTTTCCCTTCATTGTGAAGCATAGAAAATCATAACACTATGTAAAAACTGACTTACCTATAATTATTACATCAAAATTGTGCATAACAATGTAGACTGGTATTGAAACCTGAAAGACTGGTATTGAAGCCTCAGAGTCTGGTATTGAAGACTGAAGATCTTGTTTTGAAGCCTGAAGACCTTTTTTTGAAGCCTGAAGGCCTGGTATTGAAGCCTATAGGCCCTTATTTGAAGCCTGATATTGAAGCCTGGTATTGAGGCAAGAATACCTGTTTTTGAAACCTGAAGGCCTGATATTGAGTCCTGGTATTGAAGCATGAAGACCTGGTATTTAAGCCTGATAGCCTAGTATAGAAGCATGCGTGTCTGGTATTAAAGTCTAAAGGCCGGGTATTGAAGAATCAAAGTCTGGTATAAAAGCATGAAGGCCTGGGATTAAAACATGAAGGCCTTTATTGAAGGATGAAGGCATGGTATTGAAGCATGAAGACCAGGTTTTGAAAGCTGAAGGCCTAGTTCTGAAGCCTGAAATCCTGGATTTGAAGCATGAATGCCTGATATTACAGCCTGAAGTCTGGTATTGAAGCCTGAATACTTGGTTTAAAGCACAAAGGCCTGATATTGAAGCCTGAATGCCTGGTATTGAAGCCTGGTATTGAAGCATAAAGGCCTGGTATTTAAGTCTAAAGGCCTGTTATTGAGGCATGAAAGCCTGGTATAAAAGCATGAAAGCCTGGTAGTGAAGCCTAAAGACCTTGGTTTGAAGCCTGGTATTAACGCATGAAGGCCTATCCTTAGTTTATTTCAGGCTTACTTTTTGTCATTTTAAACATATTTTATTCCCCACTCTTTTTTTATTTGTCAGGCTTTAACAGTCCTGAAAGTCATGTTTCTAAAACTAGAACTTTCGACAGAAACAAACATAATAGTTGAGACCAAACTGTCAAAACATCAGGACAAAGCCTGGAAAAAATAATATGCCTATAAATTGCACACTATTTTCCAGACAAATAAAATACTAGACAAGACAGTACTGTTATCAAAAAATATAAATTAAGTTTATTGGAGACTTACTGCAATCAAAGCACTGAAAGTGCTGACAGCAAAGGGCTTAAAGCTGTATATACTTTAGGTTGGCACAAATACAATAAAATATTGAGTAAGTTTGTTCGCACTTGTCATATCTAACTTAATAAATATTCAAAAACGATACTGAAAACAAATCAGATTATAGAATCCTAGTATTAAATTCTATCAGCAATTTAGAAAACTTACATCAAAATTAACTACCAATTCAAATTAGTGGCATTTTTAAATCTGTAACATAATAATTATTTCTTCAAATGTATTCATGGCAAATATATTAGGTGTAAATGTTACAGCATTGTAGTTTTCACGCGACAACCGGTAGTGAAATCAATAGAAAAATATCCAGTGATAGAAATACACTTATAAGTCACTATTTTGTGTATAATAATTATATATTGTTACATAATTGTGTACATAAATGATTTCTGGAGGATTTGGTGGCTGAATTTTGGTAGGTTTACCTCTATTTAAAAGATATAGGTACATTTGGGTATATCTAGGTGGATTTGGGTAAATCACGTCTGTTCCAACATAGTTATACAAAATTTGAAAATGTGCACTATATCAGCTTTTACCTCATAATATCTTCACTGTTTTCTCCAATTTTTTCAAGAAGCCCTTTTCATATCCTGTTTTTATTCAGAAAATGAATGTTTACATTTATTCATTTCAACTGAAGAAGGACATACTTTCTTTCATTCTGGTGGTTCAAAACATCCTTGTTGCATTCTGGAAAGAACCTGAGTCCTCCCAAAAAAACACTTATTAAAGCAAGGGGGCTCATTTGCTTGCTAAAAACAAGACAGACCATGAGCAAACTGGTAGTGGCTTTTGATAAGGGGCATTTAGACATGCTGTGGTTTAATTTGGGTATTCTGACATAATCTAATCAACATCACACTATTGGGCCTGATATAGACTGGCCACATAACTATCCAGACCTAGGCATTTTACATAATCTAGTAGAATGCACTGTCATGGCTTATGGCCTTTGGAAATATTTATCCACTATGTGCTAGCTACATTCACAGCATGTCCCTCTATAAAGTAGCCTTAAATTGTATGTTTTACTTTGAGACAAGACAAGACTTACATAAAGTACTTAAAGAGTGTGTGGTGAAAGACCATAGGATTGATAAATAATGCAATATTAATTCTGATTGAGATTTGATTGGGGGAGGAGGAATCATAAACAACAATTGTAATATAGGGGAGATCACTACCATTCGTAGCTCTGAAATAAGTTGTTTAGAAACTACCTCCCTTGCATCAACTATACACAGATGGTGTCTTATTTTGAGTTAAACTAACTGATCATATACTTGATGAATCATCTTTTGTCAAAGATAACAAGGAAGACAGATGACATAACAAATACAATCCTCAATATCACAACAATACAAGCAGTCAGTTGTCTACATACAACAAGTCCAGTCAGAACAGACCGTCAGCTGCTAAAGGTTTATAGAGAAAGTTTTCCAGGAAACCAGCATTTTTATTTCCTGAAATGTTCAAAACTATCCTTCTGAAAAGTTCTGAAAAACATTTTGAATGGTACTAGTTTGCAAAGATAAGATATGAGATGGAAAACCAGACCTAGGTTGGAATTCTAAATTCTTTGTGATCTGTAATATTCCAGACCAAAATAGTTGTTGAAGAATTTTCTTCAAATCAATCTTATGTATTTGAAATTCCAACCTGGGTGAGCTAAATATAATCCTACCGTACTCCTGACGCAGTTTATGGGCAGACAACTCTGAACTCACCTTGGTTACAGCTTGTTCCAAAATAGTTATTCCTTGAACATGTTTCACAGGCATCCCCCTTGAAGTACTTGCTACATCTGCATGTGCCATTGCTCAAGTAGCCGTCACTACACTGAAGATATATGACTGATTTCATAAATAAAATAACAAGAGCACCGTGGTTGCACAAAATACACCAATCACTGGAAACTTGACAACTAAAGTTGTCATTCGAAACAACATTTATTCATTAATCTAAGTCCATAAGGGGCATTGCAGAAAAAATAATCAAACTGGACCCAAAATCCTGTATGATAAAAAAGCCAATCATGAAATTTGGTTGGCATGCGTCAACCACCACTTAAGATATCTTCTATTTATTCAATAATCTAAGTCCAAAAAGGGGTATAACTCCTGAAAAAAAATTATCAAACCAGACCCAATCTCAATAGGGTTCTTCCCTGTATCCTTATAAAGCTAATTGTGAAGTTTGATTGACCTAAGTAAAGCAGAACTAAAGTTATCGTCTGGAAACCACAATTTTGCAATTATCTAAGTCCCTACAGGTGCATGACTCTGGAGAAAAAATAATCAAACCAGACCCAAATGTAATAGAATACTTCCATGTATGCTAATAAAGCTTATTGAAAAGTTTGGTTGATCCATGTCAAGCAAAACTAAAGTTATCATCCAGAAACCCCTATTTTTCAATAACTTAAGTCCAAAAAGGGGCATAACTCCAAGAACAAGAGGGCCATGATGGCCCTAGAGGCGCTCACCTGAACATGAACCCCTGGAGGCCATGTTTTTTTAACTGATCAAAATAATTTGAACAGTCCTTTTAGAGGGTCATCCAAGGAACATTTATGCCAAATTAATTTCAAATCTGTCAGCTAAGTCTTGGAGAAGAAGATTTTTAAAGTTTTCACTATATACATATACAGAAAACTGACTCCGCCTCCTGGCGACCATGTTTTTTTACAGAACAAAATAATTTGAACAATCTTCGTAGAGGGTCACACAAAAATCATTTATGCCAAATCATTTTCAAATCTGGCCATTAGTTTCGGAGGAATAGATTTTTTAAGTTTTCACTATATACATGTAAGGAAAACTGACTCCGCCCCCCTGGCCGCCATGTTTTTTTTACAGATCAGGATAATTTGAATTAAATTTGTAGAGGGTCACACAAGAAACATCTGTGCTAAATTATTTTCAAATCTGGCCTCTAGTTTTGGAGAAGACAATTTTTTAAGTTTTCACTATATACATTTAAGAAAAACTTACTCCGACCCCTGGCGAATATGTTTTTGAACACATCAAAATAATTTGAATAATCTTTAAAGAGGGTCACCCAAGGACCACTTATGCCAAATTATTTTCCAATCTGGCCATTAGTTTTGAAGGAGATCTTTAAAGTTTTTCCTTTCTGTTGCCATGCCAACCAGAGTTCTGCATGGAATCAAATTCTTTGAACAACTATGAAAGAGGACCACTCAAGGAACATTTCTGTAGAGTTTTATTAAAAATGGCTAAACGGTTTAGGAGATGATGTTCTTTAAAGCAAATGTTGGCGGACGGACGACGGACGGACGACGGACAAGGTCCAGTCACAATAGCTCACCATAAGCCTCTGGCTCAGGTGAGCTAAAAAATTAAACCATATTCAAATTTAATAGGGTTCTTCCCTGTATGCTTGTAAGGCTTATTGCGAAGATTGGTTTACCTAGGCTAAGCAGAACTTAAGTTATCATCTGGAAAGACCCATTTTTCAATAATCTAAGTCCATAAAGGGGCATAACTCCAGGAAAAATAATCGAACCAGACCCAAAATCAATAGGCTTCTTTTCTGTATGACAAAGAAATAAGTTATAAAATTTGGTTGGCAAACGTCACGCAGAACTGAAGATATCATCAGGAAACCCCTTTTTTTCAATGATTTAAGTCCATAAAGGGGTATAACTCCAAGAAAAAATCAAACCATATTCAAATTTAATAGGGTTCTTTCCTGTATGCTAATAAAGGTAATTATGAAGTTTGGTTGACCTGGGTCAAGCAGAACTTAAGTCATCATCAGGAAAGCCCCATTTTTCAATAATCTTAAGTCCATAAAGGGGCATAGCTCCAGGAAAAATAATTGAACCAGACCCAAAATCAATAGGCTTCTTCTCTGTATGAAAAGAAGTTAATTATAAATTTGGTTGGCAAACGTCAAGCAGAACTGAAGATATCATCCGGAAACCATTTTGAGCTGCCCGCCGCAGGGTTTCACGTAATACAACCATGGGCATATAATAAAAACAATAAACAATTGTTCTGAAGGATTTATTAAGTTTCTTGATTTTTAAAATTATAAGTCAATTTTCATTTCATATTATTTTAAAAGGGGTCTCCATTATATGATATTCTTTGAGCAGGGTTATGCATTTAACCACCAGGGTTTGCTCATGTGACAAGCAAGGACACTCCGTTATTCCTGCAAACCTTTTCATTGCTTTCAATATTCAAATATTTCCATCACTTTCAATCCATCTCATCTTCATACACATGTCTGATTAAAGTATTGAGGCTGGTAAATACTTAAAACAACTTTTAAGATCAGATAAAACAGCTCATCTCAATCTCATTGAACCTTAACCAATATCTCATCAGTACATCAGGTTTTGGTTTTGGTGGAGTGGCGGTCCAGTTGTAATAGGCAGGACTACTAACCCAGAGGTCAAATCCAGGACCAGCCGGAAATTTCAAAGACACTTTTAGTGTCTCCCATTTACACAAAGGCTGAAAAAACTGCCTGTGATGCTTGAAGTGCCTGTATGAGTAGCCAAAAAAGCCTGCATTGAGTTGTGACAAGACTTGTCACAATGAGTCTGAAAGAGCCTAGCAAATGAATAAAGAATTACATGGATAGGTGTAACTGAGCTGAAGAAGCAATCAAGTACATGTAAATTGGTCTGGCTCAAGTAAGAAAAAAGGCAGTGGTAAGTCAGCAGAGGTGATTGTGGTTGACAAGCAAAAACAGGGCATGGATGGCAAAAGCAGGCAGTGAAAAAGGAGGAAGGGCAAAGAAAAAAAATCTCATTTTTTTAGTCATCAGTACCATATATAGCAAGATAAACCTTTATATATGAAGATAGATATGCATATTTCTTTACAAAAAAATGAGAAATTACTTTCGTATGACCAAACTTGATACTAACAGATATGTTAAAATTAACTTACAACTCCATTGCCACTGCAAGGGGTCTCAAAGCCTCCAGGACAGGGGAGGCAATCCACACCATAGAAACCCTTACAACACTTCCTTTCCTGAAAAAGAATTACTTCGCTTACTATAAATAAAATACAATATAATATACAATTTTCAGAAAACATTTTCTTAAATGAATTGCTAAAGAATATAGAAACACAGATTGCAAAACTCTGTTAACATTATTTTTTTTAATTTACTCCTTTATTAATAATTGATTTCTTTTACAAACAGTATAGAAAATTATGAACATACTATCATTTATCACATGATTTATCACATCATATTTCTGGTGTAATATTATCATCATGTATTTTCTTATACAAACAACACACTATATATAATAACCGATGACCTCACGTCAAAATGTAGAATGTATGACAAAATATGATGTCATACACTTTAAAGAATTATCAATTTTGTTAAAATCAATAAAAAAAAAATCTTATTAACCTCTTGCTGTATTGTCATGTGATAAAAAGGATATCAGATTCATTTTCACTTTATACAAAATTTTATTAGACTTGTCCCCAGAGGCTCTTGTAATCAAGATCCCTGGACAAATGAATTTTTATATACAGTGAAAACTCATCTGATATTGTCTATATACACACTCAAAACAATTTTTCTTAAAAACATACAGGATTCTATTTTCTGTATTTCATCATACAGAATTGAAACCAAACATACATAATTTAGAAACTCCCACACAGACAAGCAGGGCTGTATCATTTAGATGCTTGTCGAAGTTGGTAGTATTGTCCTTATAATCATGAAACCTCAAAAACTCGCCTTAAAATTTCATCATAAAGAACATGAAAACATGTACTTTCCTTTTGTCATTTCCTATAGAATCATAGTGGGCTAGACTAAAGTTAAAACCCTCCAAATACTGTGGTAATACTCACACTGTAAGTTCTGTTACATTTTAAAGCACAGCCAGATTTCTTCTCGTACTTCTTATTTACTTCATTGTATTCATAATACTGGCATTCTACTGTCACATTCTGGCAAAGTAGATAATCCATTATATGACAGTAATCAAAGCTATCTACACAGAAATCAAGGCAAAATAAAACATGCTACAGAAGATGAAGTTTGGGTCCCATTCAAGCTATAGGAAACATTTGTACAGGTAAATTCAATGACACAATGTAGAACAAACCTTTCTAACCCTTAGCCTGCTGAAGAAATGTAGTCTGCTTAAACTGTCGTCTGCCAAGATTTTAAAATTCATCAGAATCGCCAAATATTTGGAGAACCTATTGGCTGAATGTCAAACAGCTTGGATCCTGATTAGACGCCAAGTTACTTGGTGTCTAATATGGATCCAAGCTGTTTGCAAATTCTATCATGGTCGCCCTTAGCAGGCTAAAGGTTAGTGAAGCTAATTAATTATCAAATTGATAAGTTTAAATAAGTTACCTGTACTAACAGTGAACTAGAAGGGTGTTCTATTTGTGTAACATTAAATTTTATACCAGAAACTAGAATCTTCAGGCTCTTAAAATGTATATTTAAGTTTGATGGAATATATTGAAAAATATCTAAGTGTTAGCAAAAATTAAGATTTAATATCCTATAAACATGCCAGAAAAGATTTGAGCAATTAGCATTATCATATTACCGTATGTTGGTACGAGATAATGATTCACCGGCATTTTTGTAGGACAGTTTTATCAGAACAGAATGAATGACTGACTGATTGAAAAATTGGATCCCATGTGTGTTATATAAAAATTTTAGATAAAAGTTTTAGATAAAAGAAGAATAAGAATTTATGTGATGCATTTGTTGTTGTTTCAATATAACATTGCTTCAGCAGTATTTTAGATATATCGCGATGTCCATTTCATTACAGGTGGAGGAAGATCATTGGGAACCTCTGTACATTATTTCAGGCACAATAATCACCAAGGTAAAACCACTGATCTACAACAAGCCAGCTGGAGGGCTTACTAACTTGAAAAATCTGAAGTGGGCAGTCCTTGATTCAAACCACAGCATTGAGGGGCTGAGAGAATGCAAGTTAATGACCATGACCCCTCAGCAATAGAGTGGCAAAAGAGTTATTCATACTTACAGTGGCAACATCTTGCGAAAAACATTCAGGATCTTCTCGACAGTCCCCACAAGGACCCTACAGAAAAACAAAATTTTGTAATGCATTACTATTTATAAGGATAGTTATTCTGGACTTCAGTTTGGTTTTGCTTACCCGGAGTTTATCATCCTTTCAAAAACATTTGAATAACATCAACATACACTCATTTACAATGAATAGTCCTAAGATGGACTGTTTATTTACAATTCATGACTGATAAGATAAATGTTTTTATTTTAAAGCAGAAATTGTGAAAATAAAAGTCTTAAAGAATTTTGATTTTACATGGCCTCACAAATCTAAGATTGCTGCAAAGATTGAAGTGAAATTAGGTTTTACTATTTACAAACAAACACTCATATTATTCAATAAAATTGCAGCAGTTTTGAATTCTATTACTTAAGTTTTATGAAGAATATGTGAAGCAAGAGAAACAAGCAGGTATTTATTCACTATTCAAGCCTTATGAGTAATTCTAAATATTTGGAATTCTACTTCAATTATTTTAGATCAGAATAATTAAATTCTTAAAAGTAAAACAAATACAAAGATTAACCAAAGATTCAACAGATTCAAAGGCAGAATAATTTATAATTTACCGTGACCAAGTTGTATGAGTATTCATCACAAAAGTTTGGCAAGGTTGACATTCCATTGGGAACTAAGGCTGCATCAACTTCAAGAAGGAGTCCATTACTGGCGGCAATATCAGCATGGGTTATATTTATAAGCCCATTTAACTGTATACGTCCCTGAAAAAGAGTATTAACAATATCAGTATGTATAAAGTTTGTAAGTCCATTTATGTGGGGATGGTGGTCTAGTGGTAAGACGCAAGCCTCAGGATCGAAGGGTCCTGCGCCATCTGTTAATGGCTGACTTACAACCTGATGATCAGGGCAAAAATATGTAAGGCACCTTCGAGCTTATTATGCCCAATAAGAAAAAGAGTGCTATATAAATGCGGTGAAAAAGTAGTTTTTACGTTTGTGTAACTGTACATGTCCCTGAAATAATTTTTCAGAAGTATCAGAATGGGTATTACTGTACAATTGTCATTTATTTGTCCTCATTCCTGAAACAGTGCATCAACAATATCAAAAAGGGCTATTTTAATCTATCCATTAAACATAAATTTATCTGCACACAAAGCAAACAAATACCATCTTTCAATTGTTGTAACTTACATTATCTGCAACTGAGACATCAATTTGCATGCCACCTAGAGTTGTAATCCTTGGAGTGTTTACCAGCTTAGCTATCTCCATCTAAAACACAGCACAAGTATGGGTTAGTGTATATATTGTCTGCAAATGCAATACTTTGACAAGAAGTAACTGTTGCCAAGGCATTAGTACTCAACAGCAGCACATCTGTTTTAAATCACTGAATTTTTTATAATAAAAGTAGTAAATGAAGCTGGTCTTAATTTAATCTTTACTTAAAAAGTTATTGTATCATTTTAAATAACTCATTGAAGCTACAGACAATTTAAACTTATTCTAACATGATTTATTTTAATCAGTTTCTTTATGAATTTTCTTCCCTCAAATTATTCAAGCTTAGCATATAATCTAACATTTTATATGGATGCCACCCTAAAGCACTTATGAACAGCATGATCAGATCATGTCCCCTTTCTCAGGGATGATATATAATGTAAAGGTAGATAAGACACACCTTAGACATTTGCATTACAACCATAGGAAGGGAGTTGGTGGAGTCTCCTTTCCCTAGTAGCAATAGGGAAACACTAGGTAATATGAGGTCAGAATACCCAATTAGCTTATATATACTGATCATATTTCAGCATCCCAGTTTGAAATGAAATTGACCCATCAAACCAGCTTTTGCTATTAAATGTTCAGACTGATGGGGAAAAACTTACCGTTCCATTGTAAATGTGGTTCTTCAAGATAGCAATCAGCTTTCCTTTTCCCTACAATGTATCAGACAACAAAAGCAGTATGAAGCAAAATCTTCTTCTCCTTTTTCTCTATGAAGTTAAAAAAAACAACCAAAGTTAAGCCAATGACTGGCCTGTAAATGAAGGAGTGACAAGTTTGATAGCCAATATGGTCGCAGCCTCTGAAAAAGGCGATTGTTTGTGTCTGTGGTGGTATGGTCATTAGTCTTTAACCTCTGTTTCAAGAGAGTAAGCAAATATGCTTGTAAATAATCAAAAGTCACAGGTTCAATGAACATGAACTTGTTTTGAAAGACATAATAACATCAAGCCCAACTAAATATATGCATAGTATGACAAACAGAAAGCCAAAATCACATAGGCTCTGTAGATCAGATATGCCTTCTGAGTTTTGTTTTTTCTACATGATATTCTTGTGCTTTTCAGAGTGTTTGATAAATTATACAATACCAGTGTAATCTGAAGGTTAAAAGTCAAGTTTGAATGGCATCTACAAAGTAATGCTTTGGCTGAGATTGGGTTCCATACATACTAAGGAAATTAATCAAGGCAGGGTCATACAATTCTAATAGGTTAGTTAAAACTACTACATTTTGATTCCATGAAAATTCTGTGAACATATTTGATTTACTCTCAAAGTTTCTTGAGTAAGACAATTTTAACCAATTCTGAATGAAATAATATCATAGGAAGCTGATGTTAATTGAATTGGAAAGCGTACAAGTAAAATATTGTGTCCTATATACTTCTGCATTCCACTCATAAACAGGAGGGTGTATGTTCAATCCTTGGCTGAGACAAATTTAAAGACTTTTAACAATTGGTATTAGTAGCTCTCTTGCTTTGCACTCAGCATTATAAGGGTAGTTCTAGGATTAGTTTGCCCAGTGTCAGGACAATGTGACTGGATAGGGTGTCCCTGTGATGTGTCTGCCACATGGCACCTCTGTACAGCAGTAGTTTAACTAATGTCTCAAGCATTCTTCATCTACATTTGTCTGAAATACTTTTAAAGTGATATTAAACTTTAAAAGAAAACAACAACAGCATGCACTGTATAAGACTGCAAGAAAATGTATAGCTTAACCTACCTCTTCTGATTTCAGATGATCCAGAGAGCCAGTAGGCAGGGCATCTAACACGCCATTATTGGCAATAAACACTGTGATATTCTCCTTCATCAGTAGGTCTGTGATCTCACTTCCTGCAGCCTAAATATTGAAACATATACATACAGTGTCATCTTTTTTTTACAAAATCATCATGAAATGTCAATCACTTTAAGGGGGTGTAACACTCCATTCACCTATATGCTATGGCAAATGGTTACTATTGAAGGGGAAAATAATCTTCTGTGTTTTTGTACGGACTTTTCATTTTTTCTAAGGCAAGAAGAATTTTGTGGGAATTTTACTGTTAATCAAATCTAATCAATGTTGACAAACAAAACTAAATGCAAACAGAATCACAAATCTGTCAAACAGAGAAGTCACAAATCTGTCAGACAGAGAAGTCACAAATCTGTCAAACAGAGAAGTCACTTTACAGAGGTTTTATACTTTCTTTACCTACATGGGATAAGTCTGCATTAAATTTTACATATAAAGAAGGAGTTTGAGAAAAAGTTAGATTAAAGTAAACTTTAAGTAAGCTTGTTACTGCTTTTGAAGTCATTCTGTAAACAAGGAGATCTCAGGGCCGTAACAAATGTTAGTAGAACTTGTGGCCCAACCCTTTGCTTATATACTTGTAAAGTTGTATTCATATTATTTTTGTGTATACAAATTATGAAATATATATGTACTCATATGTTGGCAGTAAAATATGTTAAAACTAAAATTCAAAATATAACCTTAATGATGTTACTTTCAAGATGAGTCTTTCCTATCTTACCGTGACAAGCATCTGAAATCTGTTGTAAGGACCACTGTCCTGTATCATCTGGATTACTGTTTTCTGTCAAAAAGATATAAACATGAAAACAATTTATGATTAATCTTCAAATAAAGTAACTGTTTCTTCACTGCTAGCCATCAAGCTATAGTTTAAATTTAGTTTTCAAGATGTCATGCTCATACCAGCCTGCTGAGTAAGATTACAGAAAAAACTTATACCATAATTTGGGACTAAATCAAAATGGAGTCAGTCACACTAACTACCTAGGCCTACGAAAACCAATATCTTTTTTTAATCTTTTTGGTGCCATAGGGGATGGAAGTAGACAAGAAAGTAGAGGGCTGTAGTTGACTAACTGCAACAAACAAATACTGTAAAAGTCCATTTTGAGTAACAACTATTTGGAGGTGTTCCTTACAGACACTGATCTATGAATCCCCACACTTCAGAATTTAATGATGTATAAACAGAAATTCTTGCAAGAGAAACTTTGGTTAGATGAGAATTAAGTTTGAAAATTGCTTTATAAAAAGACCTATGATGTAAATTTGGGCAATTTCAAATGTCATCCTCTGTTAGCAAGAGAGTCCTCATGACATGCAAGAAGAGTGTATTTGTTATTTTAGGTATTTAATAGAGAAGGAAAAGGGTATCTGTATGATGTATCTGTATGATATCAAAAAAGACTTAGAAAGTGACTATGATAGTGGTTTTATCAATAGATCTGACTCAGAAATGCTAAAGCACTGTTGGATTCAGGTTGGTTAACATTTGAGTTTGGATTCTTAGAGGTGGCAAAAAAATATAATTGGTTTTTATATTTTAATTATACTTGGAACATGTTGCACTCATTGTGATCAAAACCTTTGCAGCTAACCTGTCACAATGGAATAAATGATATATATATATTTAAATTTCAAGCCATTATCTTTATTTATTGCAAAGATATAGTAGTATCAATAATCAGAGTTTAATATCCATAATGCCACAATAATATTTGAAATTTGGTGCTGGAAAAAAGGAAGTTTCAGTAGTGTAGATATATGTAGAATAAGGCCGTTACAATAAGGATCCGACTCTATGTATCTGCTCACAGAGCACCTAATAAGGGGGGAAATTGCGCTTCAATATCAAAGCTGGATGTTTCCAACATGACAACACATACATCTCAAGTTTATTTGTAAACATCACACTTACTTTCAAATCACCCTGAACAACAGGATCATTGGTCATCAGCCTGTTGACAATGTGTAAAATACCGTTGGATGTCAGCACGTTCCCCATCACTATTGTTGCTTTCTTATTGTTGTCCAGAATGTTAAACTTGAAAGTGTTTCCTCTCTGTAATGAAAGATTACATTAACAATCATTATTTTTATCCATTTGATAACAGCATTGCCAGTGACAAAATAGACATATGCATACAAAAGGCCTTAGGAACTTCAAAGAGTAAAAGTTATATAACAATTGCCAGGCCTGATGATGTAACAGAGAAAAGTGCTCTACTAGCGACAACTGGATAAAAAATATAATTCTTAGACCACTCCAGTAACAGCCTATATTACTAGTGATTTTGTTAATTGCAAAGTAAAGCAAAGGCTTAGTGGCTCAGTGATTATAGTTACTGACATGAGATCACTTGGCCCTTCATGAGTGTAGGTTGTAGGTTAGAGTCCCATTTGAGGCATACAATCTTTCATGCAAGGAAACTTTTCAGCTAGCTTCAGTAAGGTTGGTGGTTCTACACAGGGATACTCAGGGTCAACTTCCATCAAGAAAGGCCAGACAAAATGCAATATGACTTGTACTTTAAACTC
Source organism: Nuttallia obscurata (assembly GCA_032358795.1). NCBI lineage: Eukaryota > Metazoa > Mollusca > Bivalvia > Cardiida > Psammobiidae > Nuttallia > Nuttallia obscurata. Next base: position 445 of record JAULCC010042324.1, on the reverse strand, counting down.
AAAAAACAACAACACTGCAAATCTATGTTCCCTGTTTCTAACTACAGTTTAAAGTGGGACAACTGCAAGTTACTTCTGGAATTGATGGTCAAAAAGAGAAATATTTAAAAAACAATTTACTTAATCAAATAATAAGTGACTAAAACTTTCAATCAAGAACAAAATTGTCAATAAGATATACTTCTTAGGCTGCTTAAATTACAAATGACTTCTAACTTAGATGCATATCTGATGCCACAAAAAATTCTACAAAAATACATTAACATTAAGCTTCTGCAGCTACAAATATTTCTAAATTCATTCAACATTCTACAGGTGCAATTACTTCTAAAAACACATAACACAGATATGCATGCTACAACTGCATGGACTTCTAAAAACATGTAATATCCAACTGCTACTTCAACTGCAAGGAATTCTAAATACATGTCCAATACAAATGCTT
>JAULCC010042213.1:0-15174 GCA_032358795.1 Nuttallia obscurata | reverse complement strand
ACGGACTCGAAAGTGTTTCTACAAGCCATAGGCTTTCAACATAATCGAGCTAAAATAAATAAGTTTAAACTAAATATGTTTACAACAGCTGTTCAAAAGGCAGGCAACTAGTATATTCCTAGAGAAAATTTGATGAATACTTTATCTTATTTCACTAGGTTGGTTATTTCTCCATCTAGTTTGAATCTTGCTATTCTATGGAAAAGAAAATGGTTTAGTCTTTTGTACATCTTCCGGTGCACAACAAAATTCTACTTAAATCAAACCTATATCCTGCAGAAATGTTTTAGTTGCACAGAACAATGCGCTACTAAATTATGCATATTAATGAACAACGCTTGGTTTATCACCCTAGATTCTGCGGACCCTTTGTTTACATCCTTTCAAAAGTATTTATCATTTTTAAAGCTATAACATTCCATAACGAAACATTTTACTTCAGAATTAAAAATTATACTGGCAATTTTAAATATTGCACTTCTTGACTTTAATAAGTATTATCTATATGCAAGTCATCTATTTCAACCAATCATCACCAAGGTTCTTAAACTGGTCCGCAAGTTCCTTACATAAAACAGTCGGGTTCACCAATAACTGTAATTGTAGACTGCAACCTTAGAGCATAACCAGTCCATACAGAATGTAGTTTATGCTCGTGTTTCCGAAATGTTTCCGTGTTAGGTCCCGGACTACCGGCAATGGTATCAATAAACTGATATCACTTTAAGTACTCGCCAGGTAAAGGTGTTTTTTAAACATTTAATGCATTTGAGGAATATATCAATATAATGTAGGAGATTGAATTTTGGAATGAAAGAACACGGACTATGAAAAATATCTCAGGTATTTTTATATTTGATGGCATGGGTTTATATTGTCAGAAATAAGGTTGTCCTTAACATATAATAGACTCCTGCGTTATATTTGACATTGATGTTTTCCAAGTATCCTACTTTCAGTTTAATGACAAAAGAATTGCTCTTTTGACAATCGCTGTATTATAACTCTCGTGTTATTATACGTATTTGCAGATAAGTAAAACTGTTAATATATCTTAAATGTATACGCAAAATTGATAGATAATTTATCTCACAGAACATATATAAATTGTGCATGAGCGAACAAGGAAGTTTTGGATACATACGATCTACCAGTTACGGAAGTTTATTTGGGCTAACAGGTCAAGTATATAAACAATAAATGTGATATTGCGTTTAAATAGCAAATTATTACATTATGAAATATATTTACATATCTTCTTAAGGTTAAGTAAATGTCTGAAATATTATGCACCAGTTTGTAAACAAAATTGCTATGACGATATGTCGGAAAATACCGGATAATAACGAATGGAAAATAGATAATACTCTCATTGGTTAACTAACTGGTTATAAAAATAGATAACATCATGTTTATTTGTTTGGTTTCGCTTCAACAGTATTTCAGTCATATCGTGACATTCAGCTTATTACAGGTGAAAGAAGACCACGGGAAACTTCTGCACATTATGTCAGTCACAGAGTGCACCCACGTAAAACTACCGACCAGAATACGTTATAATAACTTTCATATTGAACTATAATTTCCGCTAACAAAATATTTTCTAATAATTGCATAACGCTGATCAGTTATGGTATGTCATCTGTTAAACAGGGTTAACTCAAGTTGTTTCTTCTTTGATATTTTGTTTCCTCATAACACTGTGTGCCAAAAAGGATGAAATATAATTAAGCTTTAAAGAAATAGAGTGCGTCCTTTCATTCACGTTGAATTTGGCACTTAATTTGAATTGGATTAACTTTCTAGATATGTTTTGTTTATTTGTTGTCTCGTGATAAAAATAGCGTCTGCAAAATATAAGTTGTTTGGGGAAATTGTAAACGTTTGCGAAAAAAGTCAAAGAAAGTAGAAATAGGAAGTTATTTTTTGTTTTGAGTGTGTGGGGTGTAATGATAGATATGGATATGGGGTGATACAAAAAAACCTAAGGTGAAGTTTCACTGGAGGGTGCACATAGGGCAGCATACATTGTAACTCACCGATTATTCACACTGAAGTGCCAAGGCTTGCATCAGACGAAGAAATGCTTGACATAAGCCATATCTGCCACAACAACTTTTGCACTAGGAAAACCCATTTGCTTCTTGAATGGCATTCTACAAAAAATGTCATGGACTGACTGTCATTTTGATTTCTTAACAGAGGAACATATACCAGACAGTCGTTTTCTGCTGTGTTGGATGATGCGTTTATAAGTATGGTCTTTGTTGACCAGAGAGATTGTCGAACTGCTTTGGTCCTTTTGACAGTGTTTGTCTCACTTTATGGAGGTGGACTTATACATATTTCTTTTTTCTTGGTGCTTTTCATACTTTGTACAGTTTCAGACGCCTAAGTCTGCGTTAAAGCTTAAACTTTATAGACTTTTCTCTCTTCTTCTTGCTTTCAGCATACCTCTGTGCAGTAACCAGAGCTTTCTCGACACGATTTCCGGACAGTCTTTGGCAGCCAGCATCAATGCTTAGCTTCCTGATTGATTCGCCAAACCCTCTGTTGACACGATGAACAGCGATGTGAGCTTTTCCAGAAAAAATAAGGGAAAATAACATTTTCAGGTACAGACCATTTTATGGCTCTATTAGTTGACTCGATTATCTGAAAGTTTAGCCTTGTTTATGACCTATATCTTCACCCAGTCTGCAGTAAATGCAGTCACTCATAGTGTCTTCATTTGTCTTGTTAGACAGGTCTATTTGGTAAAGATTGACTGGAAAAACACTTTTTTAAATCAAATTACCATTTATTTACAGACACTTAAATGTGATGATTTGCACCTGCTATGATTACCAGAATAACAATATATTATAGCTTTAACACAACTACCAGGCATTGGTATGATTCTGTTGTATTCCCCTTTTTGTGAATTATGAATGGAGTGTTATTCTGCCTAACACATTGCTCTTAAATCCACCGCGAAACAGTTCTATATCACTTGTCTGTAGGTTTTAGTACGAACGGGTATCATGGAAATAATTCGTTCATTACTCTTGATATATTTCCTATGATTTTGTTAAAGATGCCGTGTATAAAATGTTTACTCTGGTTTTGGTTTTGTAAAACCCTTTCGAAATAGTGAATCAGCTACTTCATAACCTGCAGTATCCGGATCGGTAACAATATTTTTCACCTCAATGCCATCCTTCTTAAGGGTTTCGAGGCAATTTTGAGACCATTTGTCCTCATCCACGATACATTTTTCCATACAAGCTCTAGCAAAACTGGTACCTGATTTGAGTTTGCACCATCCTGACTGTGATCAATGCTTTGAGCACAGTTAATTTAATCTTTCCATGGAATTTATTGCTTCTTTCCTGTGATATTTTCAGCCATAGAGTATGTACACTGTGTTGCAGGTGGCAAAGGAGTTATACTGCCTACTCCTATATACAGGAAACTAATGTATGATCCATCTGCTTCAACCACAATCTCTTCTTCGGGCATGTTTCTGTAAGTGTAAATTGTTTTTAATTGTTTACGGTATCGGTCTCCGCAATAATATTGTTGACTGCTTTGGATAATTTATGTAGCCCTTGTCTTAATGGAGGTAGAATGTTACAGCTGACATGGAGCATCATAACACTTGAAGGCATTGTTGCTGTTTGGGTCAAAACAAAATTGAGGCCGACATTTGCTGTGACAGCCTGCCTCCCGCGGAATTTTCACTCCAGCTCCTCAAATAGATAATTATTTTGGATTTGTAGCTGCGCTTGTTGCAAGTTAACCTCTCTCTCCAGCATTATCCCCATTTCTCTTCGTAATCCAAATCAAAATTCAGATTTTATGTGCAAGGAATTTTCAACTTTTGACTATGTTCATATTTCACTGTGTTCACCATTACCCACAGTTTGCTGGGATGTACGCTCGTATTACCCTCTTACCCTCAAATAAATGACAGAAATATAGAAAATAAACACTAATAAAGCTTTCTTTTCCAAAAACGGGTTTTATTTGGTTTGTTTACGTTTTAGTCATGTACATAATATCAATAAAGTTGTAGAGGTTATTTCCCTTTGACTGCTAACATATCAGGCCGATGTGATATATTAACAGTGATAGAAACATTTTTTATCTCAGTTTCTTTTCACGAACGTACCGCACAGCGTAAATAATCTTGAAGTAAATTAAATATTTGTTACTATGTAATCCATTTAGTCAACTTCAGGCACATTTTAACAGACCTTTTCTTGATAAAGTTACATATTGTTTTTAAATTGTTATAAAATTCATGAAAATACAAGTTTGAAAATAGCTATGTGCTGTTTTAAGAATGTGAAACTGTGATACTGAAACAAGCCTTCACGTTCTTTTAAAAATTACCTCAATTTATCCGACAAATGGGTCTGGTGTCTTTCCATAATTGCATGGTCCTAGGCCGCGAAGAAGTTGTATTGCATCTGTAGGTTTGTTACCCTCCCAACAGACTCCACAGCAGCAGTCTGTCAACTAAAACGCTACTGTGTGAATGACTGTATATGTCTGGCAGATTTGAAATGGCTGTATAGGTCTGGCAGACTTGAAATGGCTGTATACGTCTGGCAGACTTGAAATGGCTGTATAGGTCTGGCAGACTTGAAATGGCTGTATACGTCTGGCAGATTTGAAATGGCTGTATAGGTCTGGCAGACTTGAAATCTGATACCTCTGGGGTTGAGATATTGTTTATAGTAAATAGAACGAACTATAGTTAAAATTTCTGGGGATACACTTTAGAAAAATGTAATATAACATCTTTTCCCCAAAATTTAAAGAGTGGATGTTGGGGAATGTGTGATTCTCGGACACATTTTATAATACTGTACGTAATTGTTATGCAGAAATTGCAAGAATTGGAAGCTTGCACTTCTAAGCAGACATACATACTGTTTCCTGACATATGGCTAAAGAAAACATGTATGTAAGACAGTTGATTAAAGACTCAAGTATTTATTCTTTGGTAAATTTTATTACAAAAAAACTGCAGGAAATCCGAGCATTGACGTCAACTTTGGAAAGTGCTGTCAACGTTGATACAGTCGATTATTGAAAACAATTTCTATATGTTTATTATCCAGAACTAATTATCTCTGACATGTTTAATACACAAGAAATGAAATTGGATTTAGCGCAATGTTTTTGTTCGCGTCTACTTAAAGGCCTGGCTGTAATTGTCAAGTAAAACGTATAGGAAACCCAAGGCTTTTGTTTATAAAATGTTAGCCTTTAGGATTGGCTGAATATGATTTTTGGAATAATTTCATTTGCTGAAAATATTTTCTGAGTGATAAATTTTGACAACCCTTGCAGAAATTAGGGTAGCCCTGTTTGACAGTGAAGCGTTAAAAAATGCGAAAGTTGACCTCATATAAAGGAGCTGGTTTTTAAATGGATAAATCTATCACATAAGGCATGTCATATTGGTCAACAAAATATAGGGAAATATGGAAGATATATTAATGCTAAACATGAGATCTATTCTGAAAATATGGTTGTCTGTTACCTTAAATGAAAGAGTGCATTCTCTAATCAACATATAATTCGGCACCTTATTTGAATCAATTGCATCTGTATTAACAGGTTTTGTTAACTTGTTGTTTCGTGATACACATGATGTCTAAGATTGATCAATTGTGGGGGACGTTTTCGGAAAAGTAAAACAATAGTAGAAATGATTGATGATTTTGTATGGAATGAATGGGAGGATGTCATGACAAACATGAATATGGGATGACTGTGTCATGAAAACCATGGATATGGGGTGACGGTGTCATGACAAACATGGATATGGGGTGACGGTGTCATGACAAACATAGATATGTGCAGACGGTGTCATGACAAACATGGATATGGGGTGACGGTGTCATGACAAACATGGATATGGGGTGAAGTTGTCATGACAAACATGTATATGGGGTGACGGTGTTATAACAAGCATAAATACAGGTGACGGTGTCATGACAAACATGGGTATAGGGTGAAGCTGTCATGACAAACATGTATATGGGGTGACGATGGCATGACAAACATGCATATGGGTTGACGGTATCATGGCAAAGATGAATATGGATTGACGATGTCATGACAAACATGGATATGGGGTGACGGTGTCATGAAAAAGATGAATATGGGGTAACGATGTCATGACAAACATGGATATGAGGTGACGTTGTCATGAGAAATATGGATTTAGTGCGACAGCCGATATTAAGGCCTAATTGGGAGTACACAAAGGGTAGTGAACACATAGAAGCTTATAACAGGAATCTAGTGTAAACAGGGATATGAGAGCGCGGTGGCGTAGTGGATATTGGTAGCGGGCTCGAGCCCCGAAGGAGTCTTTTCCTGACCTAATTTGACACCACGTAATGTTTCTATTCAGGGAATGGGCTCAAAAGTGTTTCTACAAGCCATTGGCTTTCAACATAATCGAGCTGTAATAAATAAGTTTAAGGTTTGATCCCCCTACCCCCCAATACTCAATAACACGGATGCCCAATCTAACCTTATACATGTTTTGTGCATCATGTAAGACACCTGTATGCAAATTGTTATCAACTTTCACCTTAAATTATTCAAGTTATTAGAAATATGCTTTACACCTCACTTTGGAAGCCAGAAGATAAACAAAAAGGTATAAAATGACAAATACATAAATATTTTATCAAATAATGAAGAATCTTCATTTCAAATGACATTTATTATTATGTTATTCATCAGTTAGTATGAAAAAAACATTGAACTGAGCATTTGATACAGAATAAAACAATGTAGTCCATGTATCTTGACGTGTAAAGCCCGAGTTTCAAGAATTATTTTAGTTTTTGTGACAAGTCCCACTAAAATCAATTACATTAAAAAAAGCAAAATTGCTTATGACCTCTTTTAAAGTTTTAAATTATCTGCATATCAAGTCAAATAAAATGTAGTAAAACTAAAACCTTTTACCGTCTAGTTTAAAAATATCTTAGACTTTGTGGTAAAGGGGTGACATTACAGACAAATGTTTTTTCTTTACGAAATCCAAACAAATATGAACTTTTAGAAAAAAAAAAAATTAATGTGTGCATCAAATAGCACTTTATGTGTGAAGTGGTACAAATATGTTTCTAGCAGCAAAAACAAATAAAACAGTGCATTTCCAAAATATTAATCACCAGGTTCTGATTTCAGACAAAAACAAATCACTGTCATGTGTAAATAGTACGGCATTGTAGTTTTCACGCTATGATCGGTAGATAAATCTATAGAAAAATATTCGGTGATAGGAATACGCTTCTAAGTCTCTATTTAGGGTATACAGAAGTTTTTATAGTTTATTACATATTTGTGTATATTTCTGACGTATCACGTGATTTGGATGGTAAAGATAGCTTCCTAACTAAACAATAGAATCGATCGAGTTTAGCAGAAGAGTTTTACGAATGAGCCAAGGAGGGTTACGAGTTATGACGGGAGTCGGCGAGATAAGTCGGAAAACGGCTATCGCATTGCACGGGTCATACCTTTAAATACATGTACTTGATACTTATCACAATCAATGTGAATTTTCATGGATACAATTACCTATTGTAAAAGCTGTTTCTAACGTTTTTACCAAGTCAATGCTTCTAAATCTATTTCATACTTTATCAACCTATGGTCAATTAAATTACATGAAAAGGTTTAATAATCACATATACTCCGTTTAAATGTTTTCTTTTTACCTACTAGGCTGATGCAAAATCAAGGTGCACACCACATCGGCCTGAATTCATAAACCTAATTAAATCAGAACATTCGTTTGAATTTCCAACAACGAGTAAAATGTCATTGAAAACGATATATTGGGTCCTTAAGTTAAATACATGTATAAAAATGAGATACTTTTTTAATAGTTTTTGACCTGGCCGCAAAAATACGTGACAAAGCATATAAGCTTGCCAGTTACACAAACATGATAAAATGAATTGTATGGGTTTTATCAACGGCACACTCAAAGAAAAGTAAACTGCATACCTAGGTCTAAAATATTTGAAATTAAAAATTATCTTTTGTTTTACTTTCTGTTTTGACACACGCTAAGACAGATTATTTCTCGATCGTCCTCTAAAGAGTTGTCGTTCCTTATACTCACATCATCGCTTTGGAAATACCGTGATTCGTGGCTATACTGAGTAGCACCATTGTATTAAATTTTTATCTTAAAATGAAAAGGAATAATAAAACACTTTTAGGAACTCGTCATTCCTTTATATTAAAACCAAGGGAGTTCAACGAATTTACAAGTAAAAGATGAAATATTTTATTCCTACTTACTCAATGCGAATTGATACAACGATGTTGATATAGAATTGCAGCTATAAACAAACATAATTATCAAACATCGCCATGATCGCTCTTTATTTTGATAAATAAAAATAGTCAAGGAATAAACATAGGGAAACTCTGTTTACATTTAGACCACCGAAAAGGAGACTTAATCGGTATTTTTTCGGTTGGGAAAAAAGTTTATATATCTGTTGATTGAATGTTGTGGAGTTACCGTGATCATGTGAATCGAGCAACACGTGATCTTAAAAGTAGATCGAGTCTACGACAAAGTTGAATTTGATGAGCTTGAAAGAAAGTGGTTTCAGTCAATTATGAAACAGTGTTAAATGATTTATGAGTAGATGATAAAGGATACCGCTGTTTACCCCCAGCTAATGCTTATCCTTGGCATGTGACACGTTGTGTACTGTATTTCGGATATTTTATTGATTTTTAGGCCAGATGGAGATGTTTAGTGAGGAACATTTCGTGTTTAAGAAATATTTTTTCAGCATATTACTTCCCTTAGCTCATTTTGTTTGTTAGAATGTCATTGCAATTACATGAACAGGGGCACATTCCTCATTTCCTTTAATGAGTGGATCACACATCTATAGATTCTTAAAAGAAGTTAAATGATTACTACATTCATTTCCATTTAGTAATATTCAGTCAGATATCAACTGAAATACTCTTAACCTAATGGAGGAATAAATAAAATTCAGAACAGATGTATAAAAATATTTTGTGCAATCATTAGAACGTTACGCTTTTACAAATGTACGTGTCCAGTTATATTGAAACAAAATCCACATCAGTTAACTTCCGACAAGTAGGCAAGTGGGTATTTATAGTGACAATGTCATAGGCCTCGTTTAACGGTTAAGTTAGTCGGTAATTCTCCCCTTTCATTTTTCAATAGAGCTCAGCAGTCTGTTATGGTTCATATGTTTGCGTTGTTCATCCATAGTTTTTAAATACTATCTTCCCTTTTGACGATGTTTTCATTTAGTTCTCTTTTCAGATTCCGTCACTGGCCGACATATAATGTGTATTTTTGAAGTAACTAGCTCGTCTCGTTCTATCTCCTCTCATGAACGAAGTATAAAATACAAAGCGTCTTGCTTGTGAAAGAGTCAGCAAAACAATGCTTATCTTAATGTTTTCCTGCAATAAGATCCAAATCTACTATACTGTATAGCCTTTTGTCAGCATTTGCATTTAACTTAACCTCTGGAGTCCATCACAGTTTGTGCCCAGTATCCACTGGAACAAAATAAATAAGCTGCAATATGAAAGTGTGTATAACTCTTATGCATTTGAAAGGAGATACTTTTATGACAGATTGATTGTTTGTGTTTATGAGGCAGTTAGGATATATTTCTGGGAATAAATGTCTGTCAATAATATTGTTCCTATTGCTATGAGTGGATGATTCGGGGATGTGTTTGTGGAGGACACATTTTCTAATACTGAAGGTAGACAGTTGTGATGCTGACATTGTAGCAAAGTTAACACTCCTAAACAAACAACTATGTACAGTTTTTCTTCACATTTTGATTGGGAAAACAAATAGGTATTAACAATATTTTAAAATGCTTCAAGGATTCATTCTTTGGATTTGGTTCAATTTCATTACGTTAAATGACAGAAATGCTTACCTTGAGGTCAACTTCGTTGAATTCTGTGAAACTGGTTAATGTTTGTACATCTTCATGATTTTAATTTTTAAAATAGTATTGTGGTATATTTTCTAGTCCCACAATTTTCGTATTTTCAGAGAATAGAGAGATCATTCTCTCATTCGTTCCTCATTTATGATACATACAGCAAAATATGTTTTCATTAAGGTGCATATTGCAATATCTCCTCTCGATATTGGTTCATTTGGTAAGTAATGTCTTTTCTTAGGGTTCATATGGCAAGTTTTGTCCTTCGGTCCTAATTAGACGGATCACATACATCTCAGCCTTTACAGGACATTTTATTCAGTTCACCATTGTATTTCCATGAAGTAAATATGCAATAAGCATAATTGTGTCAATGTATTTTCGCAGCTATTTCCTTACACTGTTATTGTTTCAGAAAGAAACAGAAATCGAAGAGGCGGGAGACAAGTACCATATACTCCATAAACAACAATCAAGAAACGGTTTGAAGTAATGCTAGTATTTTATACAGTGCATCGCAATAGAACTTCTCGTCTTATGACCATTTCATTTCAATTCCACCTGCTGTCAGTGCACTATCTTCTTAAAAGGAAAATATAAAGTCATGCTCTATCAGAAAGAAAGCCCTATAAGAGTTTATAAATGTTTTCCGAGTAGATTCAATGATATACACCATTATAAAACTAATGTTTGCAGTGAATGATAAACCTTCAAATTAGAGTTTTGTTTTAAGCGATGACGACATTAGATTTACCGCTGGTGCTAATACTGAGTCGTTTCGTTGGTTCTTACATTGGGGAGAAACTGGAGCACACGTAGTAATTCCTTTTGTAACACCAAGGGGAAAACTTTAGTGTCACATTATTGAGAATCTCTGCATGCCACAACAAGGTTAACACAAAGTGTCACCAAATCACTTTTATCTTTACCTGTCTATTATATCAAATCCAACATATTTGTCTCTTGAATACTATCAACCGAATTCGCCCTGTAAAGCTGCTCCTATATGGGGACCAGTCACTCAAAACTGAACCCAATGTTTCTATTTTTGTAGCAGTTCACAATTTTATCATAAAATCGATTTTGAAACCTATAGAACTGCTCGACTGTCGGATCGGCACCCCCTTGGGATGGGGTTGTCTCGCTCGGCTGGGTTTCGTTTCAAAATGACAAAATTCTACATAAACTTCTCCATCTTTGACTATTCGTTTTGTGTTGTTTTTTCTGATTATATTCATCCATTAAATTTGATGTTTTAAATTATACATTTATAGACACTGTTTTCTAATCTACCTGGAAGTTCATACTTTTTTTTAATAAAACGTACAATATGTTCAAGTCCACCAATGTTATTAAAATATTGTTAAGGAACGGATCTGTATAAGTGTCTGCTTCCGACCTTATCCCTTTTCTCATTATTGATGTATATGAATATCATCTGTAATTTGAACGCAATAAATATATTAAATCAAAGGCGATAATCTCGGTACAAACCCCACATACGCTCGTTCCAACCCTCGTCGTGGTTAATGAAGTTCTCGTCCCCGTTATGCTTCGTTTTGAATTGCTACATAAGGTTTGAGGTCGTTGAGTATTTAAAATCATAAGTGTTGTTTTAACAAGTATGTATGACGTCACACAGGAACTATCAAAACTCAATTATATGTACGCTTTAATCTGCATCTGGTTGGATTTCTATTTTGTGATTTAATTTCAGAACATGTCCGAAATGGAGACTGGATATTGCGGTAAACTGGAATCGGAAGACATTATTGATGGAAAGGTAGGTTAATCAAGTAACACCAGGTATACTATTTTGCATGAAAAATTATAATTCACTGCCTCTGTCAACATTTTCTTAAATTAATTCAGTATCAAATAAGCAAAAACGGCTACAACGAAACCGACATATATATTTTCGGCTAGTTTTAACGACATTATAACAAAGATGGCGAGGACTTGTCATTGATCATTTATCAATGAAAAATTCGATTTTAAGACTGACAGAATGTTTTACACAAATATTACTTAGTAGAAGCTCAAAAACGTCGTTTTTGCTCGAAAATGTTAAATTTGGGCTCCTTTTCCTATGCTTTTCTATTTTTACTATTTGTATTAATACAACCCACCATATAATCGTCTTACCATCATATACTGACAACTTATACTTTGTTTAGGCGAAACAGTCTCAACTGTTTGTAACTGTATCATCATTTAACAGTCAATTAAAGGTGAGGAGGATATGACATCACATAGATAAGTGTTTAAAATTCACCATTGATGGTATGTTCGACAAAAAAACGAACGTATTAGATATATAGACAAAACGTGTAGATATTCTCCTTTATGACATGATATTGTGAAAATAGTGTCCGTCGTCCATCAAAGATCTGGAACTTTACGCGCTGTGAATTAAATGTAAATGCTATTGTTAATGTATCAATGGGAACATGGTTCTATGTATATATGCACCTCAAATATGGTTTTCGATTTCAAACATCTGGCTTACATTTTCAGGGTAGATTCGTAATCCGAGAAGTAAAAATGCAGAATTTTATCCATTTCGAAACCAAGCAGACTCTTACATTTGATGAGGATGGTGCCTTTTACTTCATCGGACAAAATCACACTGGCAAATCCAGCGTGTTTGAAGCAATTCGACGATGTCTTTGCTTATCTTCAAGCAAGTCAGTTTCCAGTGCATGTAAAGATGAAGACTCTGTTGTCATTTGTCGATATCAAAACACATTAGGAGACGAACTATTTTCTTTCAATATTCGTTTGAAAGCATCACAAGGAGAAAGTTACAAACACATTCACGTTAAGGGATGCTTTCTGAAAATGAGTGATGGGATAAGTAACTATGGACTTGATTTTGTGAAGACAAATCAAGATAATATGTTGGTCTCTGAAAACATTGCTAATGTACCAACATATAATTTCAAAGAGTATAAAGAACGATGTTATCTTGATAGTATACTGAAGTGGGTTTTGAACATTCCTGATATCACCTCAAAATATTCTGAATTTTGTAAAACGGATATGCAGCCTGTAAAGGTTGAAGATACAAAATGCGAACATATTTTAAAAAACCATTTGTCGAATGTCATTTGTTCATTTCCACTGAGAGGAATTGGACCACTACAATGGAGTAAAAGCTTAAAAAAAGATGCAAAATGCCGACAAAGCAACTATATAGAGGCTTCTCAACGAGCAGAAATTCTTATGTGGTACTTGGAAAATGTGAGGGACAAAAGGATTTCTTACGATGAGATAGAAAGGGAATCGAAATATTATAAAATGTTGACCAATGACGATGAATGTCTGTATGAACTTGGAGATGACCCTTTGAACAAAGAAATAATTGTTAAACGGAAAGGAGAGTCATTTCCATTATTAAAACAATCTGAAGGTTTTATAGAAGCTAAGTACTGTTCTATTTTGCTTGCAATGGACGAATTTAGCACAATAATATTGGAAGAACCAGGCACAGGTATGCATGTTCAAATGATAGAAAGGTTGAGAGATCTTCTGTTTACCACAGTTAAAGATAAGGTTGTTCTCATATCAACTCACAATCCTAGATTCATAACGCATTGGACGATGCCTAGACTTTTTTATTTCCAAAGGCATGAGAATGACAAATGTAGCATTAAATCAGGGAAAGAAATTATGACTTCATGGAAGGCAAATATACAAACAAAGAAATCTCCAAAAAAGAAAGCCAAAACTACAAAGGCCATCACAGACATTATCAGTGCTGAACAACTTGGAACTATTTTCTTTGCCAATAAATTGATATTTGTAGAGGGGAAAAGCGACCATCTGTTTATAGAAGCTTTGAAAATGTTTCTGATGAACCCCGATGAAAGTTATTGCCCTGGGCTGTCCAGTATTCAGTGTCTAGAAATGTCAGGAGCCCTCAATACAGATAACTTCAAAAGGTGTTGTACAGAGTTAGGCAAGGAATGTTTATTTATTTTGGATGGGGATGTTAAGAAGAAAACGAATGTATCAGAAAACATTCTGCATATTGGTTATAACAACCTGGAACATTTGTTTACTGAACTACTTGAAGAACTAATTAGCAAACGTATAAATATTAAGACTATTGAAGACAGTTTAAAGAACTGTTTTGGAGAGAACCGCCTCACAATAGATAATGACAATGTATTAACCAAATACAACCCACCAAAAGGAGCAAAGGTGAAACTTTTCCTACATGGAGGAGATGACATACATGATCGTATCAATCTCATAAAGTTTCTGTCCAACACAAGTAAGCCCGGAAGCGCTTTAGCTGAAAGTGAAGCAGGAAACTGCCTGAAAATGGTTATAGAACAAGTTAAAACCTTTGCGAACCGCCAAAAACAGCGTCCATCTTCATGCAAGAAGTTGTGGTAAATGTTATTGGCAGGATTAGGCACATCTCTTATTAATATTGGACATCCTGCGAACTTTAACTGTGAATAATTTGTAAATATTCAGTAAGCTAACTACGATGCGTAGAAGTATGTTTCAATTCAGATTCGTGTGTATCGCCTTAATCACCTGCACATTAACTACTATGCTGTTCATTGTGGACTCTTCCTCGCCATTTTTTATATTTAATATATTTGCAAAATTGGTTGGTAGAGTAAAGTCTATCGGTAAAAGTATCAACATTACAACAATGTGTTTCTATTATTTGACAGCAATGTAGCTCTATTTCAAGCGGAAGTAGATGGCCTGCAATGTGTGCTTAACGTAGTAGCCAAATGGTGTAATGTTAAGCGAATGTTTGTAGATCCTTTAACAGGTTGGACTTCGCAAAAGTCTTAACCAGTACTTAATGCAACTTTCTGAGGCAACAACATGCACCACGAAATGATCAGTATTACCTGTTAAAAGTTTGTTTGTTGTGGAATTTAACGTCGCTTTAACAGTATTTCAGTCATATCGCGACGTCCAGCTCATTACGGGCGGAGGAAGTCCCCGGGGGACCTCTGTACACTTTTTCAGGCACAGAGTGCACCCGGGTAGATCCACCGACCTTCCGCAAGCAAGTTGGAAGGCTTCCTCACTTGAAAAATCTGAAGTGCCTAGACCGGGATTCGAACCCACAGCGGTGAGGGTCTGAGAGATTATAGTCGTTGAAGTGCAATCTCTCAGCCCCTCACCGCTGTGGATTCGACTCCCG